>JACEVL010000042.1:135000-255000 GCA_020284085.1 Aporrectodea caliginosa
TCTATAAAAGGAACATCTCAAAGTGTTGGAAACGATGAGCAGGATATGCTTCCCTGCTCCGGGCGGCCATATTTCGCGTTCCCAACTGGATTCCAGTTCTGCTCCGACAAATGTAAAACTGCCGTTGTTGGCCGAAAACAGCCAGAGGGTCACTATTTCCAGACCATAACCATTTCAGCATGAAAGTATGAAGTGCCGCCTTTGAGAGGGTCCTATAGATGGCGCTATATAAATGTTCAGAGACAATCCAAAACAGGATCATTAACAATAGTCTTGATACGTGCTCACTCTTCATTTGCGATCATTATAGAATGACCACAACATATCTGCTGATATATATATACCTACAGATGACCACAACATTTCAGTAGATATAATTATGTCTACAGATGACCACAACATTTCAGTAGATATACCTACAGATGACCACAACATTTCTAGTCAAATTAGTGTCTCCTACAAGCAGACATTACCCTTGTGTAGACTAGTGTAGTGCCTCTCACGGAAAAAATACAGTCTTACTCGAAGGCCGTGTTTGCACGAGAATTTCGCAGACACCAACTATTAACTGTTTTCATGGCAACAAATCCCAGACAGAAGGGTCTCCATGGCAATAAAACGTTGACAGCACGTTACTAACCGTTTCCATGGCAGCAATGTTTGATACATCGTGGAAAAGATGAATGTTGACCAGGTCAAACACACTGCAACACATAACCAGACCAGTCAAAGTCTAATTCGGATTTATGTGACAAAGTTAACGAACATTGTAGTAAACAATTGCTAGGAAGCGCAAGGGACAACCATTACATATTCATTGCAGATTTAAGACACACCAGACTTTCCTAAAAACCTGGAGCAAAATAATCGATAAGAAGCACAAGACAAAATCGCTGGGAATTCATGGCAAATTCAATATTACCTATAAATCACTGAAATTGACAAAGAATATAGTAAATTTGATAATCTTGACGTACAATAAAATCCATTGAGATCAATCAAAATACAACGTCATGATCCCCATAATGATGACGTAGTTTGAGATGGTTAGTGTTGGGTGATCTGGTATGGCATTCATAGGTCCATACTGTCTACCATAATGGACAATTACTGCGGTCTATGGGCTGACACGAATGAGCATATACTGCGGTGTTATGAACAATTATTGTTGCAGCTATTACACAGCAGAGCATATACATGTACAGTATTATACACAGATGGCATTTAAGCAGAAGCGCATATCTAAACCAGAAGGCAAATACAGTAATATATGGCAGGGCATTTACACAAGTAGTGCATATACACAGCAGGGCATATACACATTAGCGCATATACACAAGCAGGGCATAAACACAACAGGGCATATACAGCCATACAGATAAACAGAATGGCATGGAAACAGGTGAAACTCTGAAGCCATTTGGCAGTGAACAATGGCACCAAGACAGACCGTCATTACCATGGCACCAACGGACTGGGCAGTTCTGGCAGCGCTCCGTTACTAAGCAACGGAACCGGAATTATTGACTTGTCTCGTTAGTCCATCAAAGCCACGGCTAATAAGAACGATCGCCAGCCAGTTGATGACCCACAATCCAACATCATTAATCTAGTCAACGACCCGAAACATCTTCCACTCAATGTAGGCAAAACGACAACAGCAGCGTACACAGAGCTTCTCATTTGAAAATAGAAGGCGATTTGAAATTCGATCACGCTGGAATTCATGGGCGTATTTAGGGGGTCGTTTTACGGGTTCAAACCCCCCGAAATAAGTTTCTGAAAAAAATTCATATGCTTTTACATGCAAAATACAAAAAACCTGGACTTTTGCAACGATTTTCAATGGAAACCCCCGAAATCTTAAAACCTCCTCCGAAATTTTTTTCTGGCTACGCCCATGCGCTGGATTGAGTAGGTGATCGATGCGCGGTCGACCTCGGAACCTTTTGTGTACAGCGTATTTTGTGTATCGTATTCATATAGCTGCATATTATATGGTTGTCCATTAACTGCTAGAGTATGTATACGCAAAGCTTATTAACCGTAGATAAGCCTCCTCTGCTTGTCGATGCAATGTTGTAACGATCCTAGCCTTAACTTTCACAAGTAATGTAAATTGTATAAATAAAAATGGCCTGGCTCCAGGTTCCTCTTAAGAGTCTAACTGATAGAGCACGATCGATTTACCGATCGACCAGACCTTTGCTAGGCGATCGACCAAGGAGATCGATCGGTCGATCGCCTCAAATGAGAAGCTCTGAGCGTACAACAGCAATAGAAGAACTACAATAGCAGCATAAAAGATGAACACAAAACTACAATAGCAAGCAGCATACATGATACAGCAATAATAGAAGTACAATAATAGCAGCATACAACAGGAACACAAGGAACACGGTGTATGTGTGTGTGCGTGTGTGCATGCGTTCGTGTGTGTGTGTGTGGCCGTGTGTACCTGTGTGTGTGTGCGTGCGTGTGCATGTGTGTGTGTGTCTGAGTGTGTGTGTGTGTGCGTGTGTGTCTGTGTGTGTCTGAGTGTGTGTGTGCGTGTGTGTGTGTGTCGTGTGCGTGCTTCTGTGTGTATGTGTATGTGTGTTCGTATGCACGAACATCTGATGTTTATATCTGTAGCGAACCCATAAAAAACATATATCTGCCGACTGTTGATACATGTATCCGTGTATCCAACTCAGCAAAATACTCGGCTTAGGGTCTTCTTCAGGCTTTTCCAGGCCGGACTGTTGCATGCATCGGCAAGCCGAGTTTCCTTGGAGCACGTAAAAAACAGCCAGCACTGGAGAGGCGCTTTCAGGCAGGATGTGGATTTTTCCACTTGCCTCGAATATCAATATGCCCAGCAGCAGAATTCAGCCCAATTGCAAAACAAGACAGTGCAATTTAGCTCATTTGCCGTGTATTCAGCACATTGCAGTGTATTTGAGCACATATGTAGTGCATTAGAGCATTTGTGGCAAATTTGAGAATATCTGCTGTGTATTTAGAGTAATTACAGTGTATTTGAGCACATTTGCAGCGTGTTAGTGCATTTATGGCAAATCTGAGAACATTTGCTGTATATTTAGAGTAGTTGCTGTGCATTTGAGCACATTTGAATCGTATTAGTGCATTTTTGGTGAATTTGAGAATCATTACCACATTATATTCTTCACCAGACTGACAAATAAACAACAACGACAACAACAACAGCAGCAACAAGTTTAACAGGAGTCGAATTTAACTGTATGGCAGCCTGCAAGGCACCCATCTGTCCTACTGCTCATTTTACAGTCGCACCAGGGAGTTGAAGGCTGATTCAACCTTATGGGGTTAGCAGGTATCAAACCCGCGGCTTTCTGACCTTCGTGCCAGCATGTTACCATTCAACCAGGTGAAGATGTAGCCGAGCACGTACCTGTGGGAGAGGTTCCATCTTGTTCGAATAAAACCCTTGCGAGACCAGACGGACTGAAAAATATACAGGCCAATCTTCATTAGGACTATAGAACAATACAATACAATACAACTGTAATTTAATAATCCGGGCAACCATTGTAATGTAATGTAATGTAATGGAACATTTATATGGTGCCACTCAAAATCAGCAGCGCTCTTAACTGGTGTCAGTGCCTGGCCCAGCGAACAGGACAGTCTTAAGGCGTCTACGGAACTGGGGAGGGCTAGTAATTCCAGACGCAGGGACTGGGGAAGACATTAAGAGCCGTAAGTAGACTGGTAAATAAGAGGTAAGTTTTCAGTTAAGAGCGAAAGACCATTTCGCTAAGAGAGTTGCGAACAATGAAGAGGAATAGAGAGTTCCAGATGGAGGGACCGGCAACTGTGAATGAACGCCTGCCGCACCGGCCAAAAACACGGCGTGCACCAATCAATGAATGAATGAATGAACATACTTTCCAGCAGAACCAATGACTGTCCATTCACAAATGGCAAGAACAGGCAAGATAAAGCAAGGGAGGGTAGCGGAAGGCACGGAAAGGTTAATTATGAAGTGCACAATGCAATGCAATGCCTACTTCGCTGATTCATCTACAGATTAGCTTTTCTGTCATCCACATTTACTTAGATACCAATTTTATTGATCCAGCAAAAGAGACTCTCTGATTGGCTGACAAACACCGCCTAATGCACAGGCACCTAATCTAATCTAATCTAATCTAATCTAATCTAATCCAATGACTTCTATAGAGCATTGGATAACACACTGGCATGGAGAGCGAGAGGTACCGAGTTCGAGTCCCGTAGGGCGGACATGCTTTGTAGGCTGCTATTAGCGCCGTGTATTGCAGGCTGTCTGTTCTGTTAGTAGTTAAGATTTCTGTCTTCTGTCATTTGTGTTCTTGTGAATTGTTTCGATTGCATAACTGTACACTGTAACCGGTTGCGGTTTGTCAACCGGATTGTTTCAATAAACGAAAATATTATTATTATTATTATAATGCACAAGGCATCAACTGATGAGCACTTGAAGCGAAGTCTCAGTTCAAAAATAGTAGAAGACACGTTCGTATCTGTATCGTATCTTATGTAATATTAATAAAGAGCCTCTCACAGAATAACTATTCAGAGGCGCTCTCAGCACGGAAGCCCCGGGGAAAAGAAACGCCTTTAAAGAGCAGAGACCGATGAGGAAAAAACAGTCATTAATTTAGCCCTTAGTGAGGAGGAAGGTCATTCCAAATGGAGGGACCCACAACAGCAAACGTCCGGTGTTGGGTAAGAGCAGTCCTAGTTCTAGGAAAAAAGAGCAAGTCGATCTGAATAGTGTAAAGAGTGAGATGAGGATGCAAATAACAGTTTTCGCATTATAGTCTGAGACATATTTCGTTTCGTTAAGAAGGTTAAGTAACACAAGATTGTGCAGAATCATGCTGTTTCATTAAAACGGACACTCAGGACTGACTCATGCATTGACTTCCTCATTCATAACCCCAAATACAATTTTGCTCAGTCATTCTGACTCACTCATTTACTCGATGATTCACTACGACACACTGACGGGCTGATGTCAAGCTAGACCAGGGGTGTAAAAAAAGCTGCCCCACTGACCATATCTGGCCCTCCGACAATGTTTTTCTGGCCCACGGAGCCTTGTCTAAAGACTACTGTGATGTTCGCTACCGATAATGACTCTCAAAATTAAGATTTTATAAGCCTAATTGGACTGTTTGCATGCTAAAAAACACCATTTAAGATTTAGTTTTGCAAATTTTTCACAGAGCAGCTCCCAAACCTCTACCCCATTTTGCTCAACCGCCTTCGACAACCTGGCCTACCACTTGCTAGGAAATACTGCCACTAAACAAGCAATCAATCAATCAAATAAATCAATCAATCAATCATTTTATTTATCTGCATGAAAATGAAAATTAACTGCAGTGGTAGCAAGCAGCGTTGCTGGTTTGAAAGGGATTGAAATGAAAGACGTCTCACATCGGGAAAGAAATCTTTGGCGAATTTTGCCTTTTCCTTGATCCGTACATGTTCTATGTTGCCTGAAAGCACCTGCAACGTTAACACACAAACAACTCCTCAAAACAAAAGAAACATTTACAGTAATGCCCGATTACAGCGGAAACCAAAGTAGCAAACACTCAGACGTTATTGTCTGCTAATGAAGTATACCAACTATTGCTGGACAGTACACACTTCTGTCTGGCCAATGTTAACTCTAAACCGTGGCTCTACATGTCTGCAGATGCCCGCCGGTAGTGACTACCTGCTTAAAAACGAACTTCTGATTGTTAATGACCTTCACGGCAGAAGTCTAGTGAGGTACTTAAAAGACTTAAATGTTTAGATGCTTACATACAAACAATATTATCAATCAATCAGTCAATCAATCCTTTTATTGTTTCAAGAAACCTAGACTACAAGTAGTATTGTATTGTATTGTATTTGGCTATTTATAAAGCGCTTCTCACAGCAAAAGCCTTTCAGAAGTGCTCCCAGTGCGAGCAACCCGAGAGAGAAAAGGCAGGATTTTAGTTTAGAAAAAGATGAGGAGAGACTACCAGAAAGGATGGCAGAGCGAACCGGTGGAGGAAGTCCATTCCACAGGGAAGGACCTATGCAGGCGAAGGATCTGGATTGAGCCATCGTAGTGTAACAGATATAATATATTTATGTATAAACACACCCACACACACGCACATACATACACATAGAAACCAGCTTCAGTCACTGACAGTCAGTAGATTTATGAGCACATTGACTACACTTATGAAGACTACCATAAAGTCCATAAGAACACGTTAATTAACTCTAACCTTCTTTCAATCCACTCTCAGCTGAAGAGGAACTGGCGAGGAACTATGTTAACAAGATTACTCAACAGAGAAGAGCCGTCCCTTATGCTAGCCCCGAGGCAGCCATAGGTATGAAGTGTTTAACGACTTCACTTTCTATCCGTATACAAGGGCAGGTGGCCAGTCTCCTCCCTCGCCGTCTCATCTTCCCACCGACAGTGTACGATCAGTGTCCTCATTATAGCTGAGTTGGCTAGGGGGCGCAGGTGGAGCAGAAATCTCGAACCAAATTTCTGCCCTGTGGGGATTTGAACCTCTGACGTCTCGATTGACAGTCCAGCACGCTAACCACTACACTATCGAGCACCCGATATAACGCTATATAAATGGTTGACTACATAACAATGTACACAAATCTACGTGAAAGCAGAGCACTGACCTCTTTTCCTTCAACTGGAACAAATTTTTTCTCTAAAAACAAAAAACAGAAAATAAACACCTATGTCATACATACATACATACATACATACATACATACATACTTACATACAACGCTAACAAACAATTCACAAATGAAAAATTGTCCCGCAGCAGACATGGCGTGCCAGTGATCCGGATAAGACGTGTCCAGGGTTCCGAACGGGGGAGAGGGGGACCCAGTTGGTGGTTGGTCTCATCACGGAATCCATCTTTTCCGGACAGCGCTTCCAGCTCCCGAGTTTCTTAGCGGCGGGTGATCAATGAAGTGGTATAGCGCTCTGTCCGCAGGTGCCTTGCAGTTCAATGGCCAGCAGCGTCTCTTTCAATTATTTAGGCGTTCTCCCAGCACGGTGCGCCAGAATACTAATGCGCACTACTCACAGCACTTTGTCTCTCGCAACAGCAGGCACTAATGTCGGCAGGCTGGACATTGCCACATAGTCTATGTGCTTTACACGCTGGTTGAAGTTGTGTGGGAAGAACATACACTGACAGGTGGCCGAAGTGGTTTATATACAGTTGAAACCTAGTGGTTAAATTCAGCCAGATCCCGCCGGATCTTAGCTCCGCCACCTGAACTATGAGATCTGCCACCCAAAAGAGTAGACCTGTCACTAGGGCTGTCAACGGGGGCCCGGGTTTACGGGCCCCCGTTCGGACGATTGAGCCCGGGCCGGTAAATCAATTTTCAAAGCCCGCGGAAGAGGCATAATGCCTTAAACATCATTCCAATTGTTTAATTACGGTCTAACGGCTTAATAGCTGGCAGATGGCTGTTGCCTGTACAGCCAAGCCGTGTGTGGTGGGGCAGTCTACGACCCAAGATTGCTTGCGTGGGGCAATTGTATTTCAAGAGGAGCGCCACGTTGTAACATCGTAACAGTCCACCATGCACGTGTGTGGTGAATCCCGAGTTTAACAACATCTTACAAAGGCCGTTGACGTCGGCAGAAATTATTTTGAACAGTTCTCACGCTCGCGTGTGGTCTGAGAGAAGCCAATCCAAGAAGGGCGGGGTGGACAGAGAAGCCGCCCCTCCACGCCTATAGACTCTGGGTGGGAGGCCTAGGGCTAAATCCGCCGACAGCGGAGGGGGATTGGCTGTTTATGCCGGCGCCCAGACCAGTTCATGAGCGCTGCAGAATGCTGCGCCCAACTGGAAATCAGAGATGGGTACGATTAGCTAGAATTGCTAATCGATTAGAATTAGAATTAGCTCCTGAAATTTGCTAATCGATTAGAATTAGAATTAGCAAAAGCTTCTAGCTAATCGATTAGAATTAGAATTATCAGCAGCTAATCGATTAGCAATTAGAATTAGATATCGATAGTTTGATACAGTGTATATATTTCCTTCATGAATTTGTCAAATTTTACGGTAATCAAAGCACAACAAGTTACTACAGCTAGTTGCTGTAGCCTATTAAAATACATAAAGCTGCAGCCTATTACAATGCCTAAATCTGTAGCTTATTACAATACCTAATGTTGCACAACTGCTATATGTGAGAACAGTCCACATACCGGCAGGCAACACCACATCGGTCAATACATGTTGCAGTTATTGACATTGCTACTGCATAAGCTCACTATTGCATTTTGCAATTATCATATCTTGAATCAGTGCATCACTTAGCCTATTGCGCCTATAGCTTTTACGACGTAGCCAGCAGAACTAAATACATGTTCCATGGCAGCTGAGGCTGCAGAAAAACAGTGATGATTGAGACGAAGAACACGAAAACGTGAAAAATTTTCAGTGTTACATGAGGAGAATGGACATAGAGCCATGACCAGATAATTGAAGTTTGAAACAGCCTTCAGATAAGTAAGTAAGTAAGTATATTCTTCAAACTCAATATTACTAAACTCATTCTTAATGAACGCTTAATTTTCAGACAGCTAATCGATCAGCTAATCGATTTTCGATTAGCAATTAGCTGCAATTGCTAATCAATTAGAATTAGAATTAGCTTCAGATGACAGCTAATCGATTAGAATTAGAATTAGCTGTTTGTCTAATCGATTAGCTAATCGATTAGCATCTAATCGATTAGTTACCCATCTCTGCTGGAAATGTGTCCCCACGCAAGCTATCCTCCATGGGGACTGGCCAGTGACAGCTGTCTATCAATGTAGCACACATATTACCAAATTTAACTAGTCTCTAGGAATCAATACCCACTTAGGAGGCTGTTTTACTGACGGCCTGACGGGCTTACGGGCCCCCGTTACGATTGGTCTCGGGTACCCGGGCTGTACTTACTAACATTTTGACAGCCCTACCTGTCACCAAAACGTGTTCTGTTACAACAATCGACAATATGCATAATGTTAGAGACATTTTATACTTATCCGAATAGCAGATTGCGAATATATTCATTCATTCATAAATTTATATAGCGCCCCTTCCAGAGGACTACTCAGACGCGCTCCCGACTCCAGCACGGCCAAAAAGAACAGTTTTGAGCTTAGTAAAGAAAGCTTCAGTAAAAGTCCCAGGGAGCAGGCGTATCTCCTGGGGGAGCCCGTTCCAGTCCACTGGGCCCACCACGGAAAAGGCTCGATTCTTCATAGTTGCAGTTCGAGCAAATGGGACTGTAACCTTCCTATTGCTGTCCATCAGTATGTAGACGACGCTCACGTGGAGGAAGGCCAGTGTAGTTTCGGTTACAGCTTCACCAAGAAAGGCTTAGGTTTTAGATTTGTAAACGTTTCGAGCTCCGCCGCCTCTGGATGAGCAATTTAACCACTGTTCAAACCTATGGAAATCACAGGCACACTCTTTGTAATTGTAATCTGACATTTGTAAGGCACCACTTCAAGAAAACCTCATCAGTGGCGCTCCCGACCCAAACCAGTGAAATTGCTGTCGAATAATACAGGCTTCAGGCGCTTGCGAAACTATTTGTTTTGGCCTTCCTCCACGTGAACGTCGTCTACATACTGATGGACAGCAATAGGAAGGAAAATTCACCCCAGGTCGGCAGTGTACGAAATGTATAGGAGAGGGGCCAGGGCAGAACCTGGAGGAAGGCCAAAAGAAATAGAGAACCAAGCGGAGCGTGTGGGTCCAAAGACGACAGAATGGGAGTGGTCCAAGAGGGCTATATCAACTCCGCCACTGCTCATACTCTGGCAGTGCCAGTCCCAAGCCTGTATAAAGGAAGAGGGCGACGCTAATGATCTTTGTTATCACACAGTGTCGTTAAACTTACAATACTACTACTACTACTACTACTTCTACTACTAAAGGGCAATATCGGTAATTCCAACAGATTTCTCCAGACGCTCCAAAAGGATAGACTTTTTGTACTTAGGAAACACATTACTGAAAGTTATTTCTGCAAATGGCAAGACAATAATATGCTGGCAGAACAAGTACGGAGAGAGTGCCTATGACAACGCAGATCAACACACAGCCAAAGTGCTTCATAACACCACTCATATCATGTAAAAATAACACACTTTGAAATGTTTAGTCTGGAAAGGTGGTGCATCAATCTTCATGTAAGCAACAAGAAAACAGGAGCAAAAGCTGTCATCCTTCAGTGCCACACGGTGCTTGTTTTCAGCAACCCGGCCCCATCACCACATTTTTTGACACCCATCATGTGTTTCTGACACCAATGGCAAGTGGCTACAACAACGCTTACATATACACACACTATCTGCTTGGTCAAACTATGAGACCATTCTCCTTTGAGTAGGCAGTACAGAAGCACTTGATTACAATTACAATTACACTCGATTACAATTACGATTACACTCAATTACAATTATGATTATACTCCATTACAATTACGCTTTCACTCAATTACAATTACGATAACACCCGATTACAATTATGATTACACCCAATTACAATTACGATTATACTCCATTACAATTACGCTTTCACTCAATTACAATTATTATTACACCCAATTACAATTACGATTATACTCCATTACAATTACGATTTCACTCAATTACAATTACGATAACACCCGATTATACTCGATTACAATTACGATTACTCTAGACTAATTTTTAACAAGTCTATATATATATATATATATATATATATATATATATATATACAGACATCAGACTTATAGCATAGATAAATACAATACAATACAGGGACATGCTTCCACATCTCCATCCATACTTTTGTCCATCTATCTATCCTTCTTCCTTCCCTGAATTCGTTGATACATTCCATTCTTCCATCTAATCATCTATAATACTTCTTCCATCTATTCTTCTATCTCTCCATCCATATTTCCGTCCCTGTATCTATACGTCCATCAAACCTTCCATCCAACCAGCAATACTTCCATCCATCCATCCCTCCATCCATCCATCCAATCTCTCGCCTGTCCTTCTTATACTCTCCAGTTCATTTTATTGGTCCGTCCGCCATTCGACCATTCTGTCAATCTGTCACACGTCTCGCTGGCAAATCCCTTGGCTCAATAAAAATCCACGCATTGTCCCTCCATACACACATACACAACACCCATCCATCAGCGTATCAGTTCTTGATCGAAAATAAATTATGTCCTCCATTGCAGCACCAGCCTCCCCACGCCTCCTCCTATTCACCCCCCCCCCGGTCACCCAGTTCAAAAACCAATCCTCGGGAGCTAGTGCTTCAGTTTAATGGGGAGATGGTGAAAAAATAACACCATACAATAATTACATCGCCCAATAATAGAGCGACTTATCCACCACTGACGGTAATGTCTGGTAAATATAGAAACTAATGTGGCCAGACGGAAAATGCCTAGTGCACTGTTATCGCATGCTTCCTACTGCCAGACATTCTGTGAGTAGTTGGCTATAGGTAGACAGAATCATATTGGGGCAAAGTTGGTGCTGTATGTATAGGTATGCACTATGCACATATGAATATTGTATGCGTGTATGTATGTATGTATGTATAACCATAAATTTGATTGAACCCATGCATGTATGCATGAATGTATGTATGTATATATAAATGTGTATGTATGTATGCATCTATGAAATGTATGTATGTATATTCGTTTATTTCATAACAACAGGCAAAACGCTGTAGGTGAACAATAACAGTTGACATTATGGCTACTTACGGACGGGTTAATTAGTACATGTTTTAATATAACATTCTTGGGATAAAGTCCATTGAGCCTTTATCGGGGAGGATGAAATTGTGTGTCTTTGTCGCAAGTTATATAGAGGTTCTCGTTGCATTGGGCAGAAGCCACGGAGAACATGAAGCTCATTGTTCTGGTTATAGCGCCCCTTCACCATTTCTACTCAGAGGCGCTCCCGCGTACAGAGCGGACACTGAATCGGAGTTTCACGCCGAAGCGCATGAGCAATTGCGAGTGAAGGACTTGCCCAGGGTCCCTACGCGGCGGCTTGAGGTGGATTCGAACCGCAACCCTCCGGCTGCAAGGCACCGAACATACCCCTACACCACCGCGCCCCACGTACATACATATGTGTGTACGTATGTATGTAGCCTATATATGCATGAAATCATGTATGTATTTATGCCATCCAATATTAACTGAGCTCGTGCTGCTTCACTTATTTCGCTGCCTCATCCAGTGTCATTTGCACATCACGACAGGACATAGAACACCTTCGTTAGCCTCCCAGTTCGTCTGCTATGTATGTATTCACCAACCGTTAAAAAGATGGCGGAGCCCTGACTTATCACTGTTTCACAGGGACAGTCACCCGTTCATGCACAACCAGAGTTCGTGCTGCTTAACTTACTTTACTGCCCCCCACCGGCGTCGTTTGATACGCCGATGTACACGTCTGTATGCCGCTGTGAGTCGCCAGGTGGCCGCGGCTAATTACGTCATCCGTCGGTATTTATGTATGTATGTATGTATGTATGTAGATATGTATATATGTAACTATTTGTAGCATTTGATTTTTGGTTCTTTCTGTTTTTGTTTAATTTCTTTGATTTAGTTGAGTAGGGATGGAATTCCTCTGCCGTCCATTTAGTTCTAGAAAATAACTTGCAAGTTTTGCTATATAGTTAAAGCAATTAGGCCCCTATTCAGCGGGACTTGTCCCTTCGGGTGTGCCCTTTGCTCCCTCATACCATCTCTTCATAAACTTCTGTAATAATTTGCACCATGTTTGTGAAACTTTATATACTGTAGTTTCATGCTGTTAATTTTGTTTTGTTTCTGGGAACAATAAATTGATTTGATTTGATGTATGTATGCATGTATGTATGTATGCATGTATGAATATATTCATGTATGTATGTATAAGCGGTGCGGAGAGTTGCTTTCAACTTGGTTATGTTGTTACGCGGTTACGATTGTTTGTTCAATTAGCCAGAGCAGAACAGATGCCGATCATGCATACGACTACCACGCTTCATCGCCCGTATACGGTCTCGTCTTATCGCCAAAGCACTGGTTCAGCACCTACGGACCGGCGTCTCTTGATAACGGCGCCTCTGAGAAGTTCACAAATGCGCTCCATAAAAACTCCAGATATATACATATATAACGGCTCTTCCAGTCAGTCGACATTCCCATCTAGCGTTTTATATAGCGCCTTTTCCTTCGAGGCCACTCGAACGCCGAGAAGGCGTGGGTATCGGAGTTCAAGAGGAGCGTAAATGAACAGCCACAGCTCACTGCGTGAGGAACTGTCTGATCGGCCTATCTCGACGGTATCGTTGTTGCTAAGGCGTCTGTTTGGGAACCCGCCAACAGCAGTGCTGCTCTTGATAGAGAGTGGAGGCCTGGAGGGCCACCCGCATTCTCTTAAAAATTTAGGCCTACTCATATTCTCTTTCACCATATTTGCTTGCTTACCTGGTTATGCAGCAACAGCAAATCTAATTTAATGGGCAATGCATAAGTCGAAGGAGCTAAGCAATTATTTGACAAGGACGCATCTAACAGTCGCTATATATATGCATTCATGTATGTACGTACACATTATATGCCTGGATGAAGGAGGAGGGCGACGCTAATGATCTTTGTTATCACACAGTGTCGTTAAACTGAAACTATACTACTACTACTAAATACATGCATGTATATACATATGCATGTATGACTGGTAAATATGCATATGCATATGTGTATATAGTGATGTAGCTTTTCCGGAAAAATATTTTGCGGAAAATTTTCGGGAAATTTTCCGGAAAATTTCCAGAAATTTTCCGCAGAACCGGAAAAATACATTTAATTCATAATGTCAGATTTTTAGTATGAGACAACACTAGAAAATTTCTGTTTTTAAAGTTCCTTTTATTTACAGTATTTCTGTCAATGCAAATGCAGGCAACATTCACCTTAAAGGAATTAAAATAAACATTAAACAGATTTCAAAATATATTGGTCTCAGACTCAGACTTCAATGGCAATGCCAATAACATTATATTTCAAAACATAAAATAATAGTAGTAAATACGTTTATTTAACAATGCCGTCATATCGACGATGATTGGCATCCATAAAATAATAGTATAATAGGTCTCATAAAAATTATTCTGTTGCAGTATTAAAATGGTGTCTATAGTAGCCTCGTAATCGTAATCTCCAAACTTCTAAAGCGCCACTCGAAAGCCAAGCACAGGGCACTAGCTTATTCACGAGAGCTACTAGCCTACTACTGCATCAATTGCTGTTTTTGTCTCATGTTTTCATAACTAAAAAATATTTAAGAGACTAAATCATAAAAAAATATTTTCTCTTTAAATTAACAGTGAAGTTTAATTGCAATTAATTCGTAAATGTATTGTCATTGTTGAGCCTTGTCAACACACTGAACAGTTAGGACTAACAGTGCCCTCTACTGAATAAACGTATCAGTTATACCTACATAAGATAGCTTGAGTGAGTGATGTTTAAAACTATTACATTTAAATTGTTATTTAGTAATTTTCTATTGATGGAAAATTATTGGAAATTTTCCGGAAAAATACACTCGAAATTTTCCGAAATTTTCCGGAAAATATGACATTTTCCGGACAATTTTTCCGACTCACAACACTATGTGTATACATTCACAAATACATAGATGTTCGGAAGCGGTGGTGTAGCGGTATGTTCTGTACCTTGTGACCGTAGGGTCGCAGGTTCGAATCTACATCAAGCCACTGTGTAGCGACCCTGGACAAGTTGCTCATCTACAATCTTCTGCGAGGAAGGCAACGGGAAACCACCTCATTCATCTCACCCCCGGGTGGCATAAAAGCCAACGGACCTGCCTTCGGGCAAAGAACTCATCATCATCATATATGTAAGCATATATATGTTAATATAAATATGCATACGTTTGCATGCAAGAATGAATGTATACATTATATATATGCAAGTGTGTATGTATCTGTGCATATAAGGATATATTTACGTATATATGTATGCTTCAAATCCATTTGATGCTACACGGCAATCCTATTAAGCGAGGCTTCAGTCCTCTCTGGGTCTGTCCTTTGTATCCCAGAAGCGTTTTGTATATTGGGTGTAATGAAGTTGTCGTTCGAACAATAAATACATACGAAGTGAAATAACTATATATATACATACATATATGTATACATATGTATATGTATATATATATATGTATGTAGCTAAGTCATACACATGAAACGGAAAACGTTATGTATATCTGCATGTATGTCAAACAAATGAAATGAAATAATTGAATGCATGTATAATTATGCATGTATGTATGTATGTATGTATGTATGTATGTATGTATGTATGTATGTATGTATGCATGCATGTCTGTCTGTCTGTCTGTCTGTCTGTCTGTCTGTCTGTCTGTCTGTCTGTCTGTCTGTCTGTCTGTCTGTCTGTCTGTCTGTCTGTCTGATCCCTGTCCGTTTGTTTACCCAGCATAGCCTGACTTCTTGGTTGCTATCATCTTTTCTCTGATCCGTGAGATTTCAATCTGGCTTCTACTGCAATGGACCATGATTGGTCATCATGATTTATCATTTCAAATGACATTGATGTATGGTTGATGTATGTATGTATGTATGTATGTATGTAATGTATGCATGAATGTATGTATGCATGCATGTATGTATTTATGTATGCATGTTTTAATGTTTGCATTCATGCATGTATGTATGTGTGTATTCATTCATTCATTCATTCATTGGACTTATATAAAAATATATAGCGCCACTTCAGGACACCTACTCAGAGGCGCTCCCAGCCCAACTCTGGCGATAAAGAACGGTTTTCAGATGGTTGTTAAAGGTGTATGAACAGTCTCTAGCTATAGAGAAGTGTAGGTATGTCGTATGTATGCAAGCAAGCATATATTTATGTATGTTCACATGTGTGTACAGATGCATGTATCTATCTATGTATAAGTGTATCTGTGTTCCTAGAATTTACATGTATACAGGGCCTTTTATGAAGACCGATCACAAAGGCTCTGTGGGGTACTTGCCCTGTTGAGCGAGAGAAACTTGATGCCCCTAGCGCACCGTGTAAGACCCCATCAGGTTCCCTCATCTATTCAGCCAATGCTCAGTCCGCAGGCTGATCGTGCTTCAGTCGAAACCCGTCAAGACGGCGCCAGCTTCCATTTATTATTAAAGCGAACGTTATTTCGTTGGCATATTTGACACGTCTTCTGCATTTCTGTTATTTCTATGCGAACTGTATGAGACCATTTATCTTTCTGTCTAGAAATAACAACTTGCTTATCAAGGAATTGTTGTAAAATGTAAACCATATAGCGTGATACACTGCTCATTTTTGTGTGCGCTTCTGATTTAAGAAGAGGTGTCTTCTTAAATCAGAAGAGGCTAATGGTTTTTTAGGACCTTCTGCTTCCAGAAGAGGAACAAGAACACTTCTGCCAAACGGACAAATGAAGAATTTGTAGAATAGAGGGCAAAGGCTAACCTTTGTTTACACTTGCGAAAGCGCCAGAAATGCCATAAAATATGAGAAACTCATTGAGAATTGAGCACGGCAGTTGAAACCAATAGCAGTCCATTCCACGCAACGATGAAGATGACGTCGGTTTAAAGTTCAGCTCTGCGCAGAGAATGTCTCGTGCAGATTCGTACACTCTGGAACTCTTCGAGTTGTTTTCCTTGTTGTAGTAGCACCACTTCAGAATTCCCACAAAACACTTTACAGCTTTGGAAGAGGCCCAAAAATCTCTGGAGAAGACCCAGAGTGCAACCCAGTTGAGAGTGGCAAAGCTAGGGTCTTCTGGTCTCTGGGCAAGAGGCACAAAATCAGCATCCCATGTGCGAACTCTAAGAGCATTTTGAAAATTAAAAGCATGTGATAACTATTTTGATCCATCATAACTATGTGCCCCTTCATCCTTGCGCCTGTGGGTGGGGGAGGGAGGGGGCAAATGTCCCTAAAAGCACTCCTCCCAATACCCCCGCTTCAGTATCTGTAAGATTCTGGATTTAATGTTGCTTATAAAATTACTTCAATAACTAACGCTAGCTCGGCTCTGTAACTAATCTGTGTTACTTGTATGTATACCAGCAGCGTCCTTGACAAGTTACTGGATTCATTGAATTAAACGAATATTGATTGATTGATTGATTGATTGATTGGTTGGTTGGTTGATTGGTTGGTTAGTTGGTTGATTGATTGATTGATTGATTGATTGATTGATTGATTGATTGATTGATTGATTGATTGATTGATTGATTGCATTCAAATGAAGCTTTGACAGACATACTGTGAATGTCGGAGCAGACTATGAGAATCGAAACCATAAACTCAAAATTTCTAAAGCACTACTTGAAAGCTAAGCGTGGGCACCAGCTTATTCACGAGCGCTGGGCAGCCTGCTTGGCAAAAACCAGTCACTCCACTTCAAACCACAGGTCGCCTAGATTAGTTAGTAGTAGTAGCAGTTTCAGTTTAAGGACACTGCGTGATAACAAAGATCATTAGCGTCGCCCTCCTCCGTCACCCAGGCTTGGGATTGGCACTGCCAGAGTGCCTAGATCAGTTCATACAAATCCAAGCATATATGTGCCGCCTGTTATGATCTCAAAAGGCGCTATATAAAGCTATTTCGGTGCTAATTCGTGCCGTCGGGTAAGTAACGTGACGCATCCGCCTGTCTCTCGTGGCAGGTCTGATGAAGATAATTAGAAAGATGAGATGTCCATCGTCTTTGCAACGAAGGGTCCTTAAATAAACCAGGAATTAGGTGAAGGAGAACGGGCAACAAGATGACCAGCGGGAGGGACAGAAGGAGGAGAAGAACAGCGAATAGGAGGAGGAGGAGAAGGAGGAGAGGCGGTAAAAAGGAAGAGGGTGCTGGAGAAGAAGCAGTAGGAGGAAAAGAGGAATGGAGATAGACGGAAGAAGAGCAGTAAGAGCAGCAGTAGCACATGGAGCAGGAAGAGGAAGTGAAGCAGCAGGAGGAAGAGTAAAAGGAGGAGAATAAGCAGGAGGACGAGGAAAAGGAGGAGGAAGAGTAAGAGGAGAAGCATAAAAGGAGAAGCAGGAGGACCAGGAGGAAGAGTAGAAGGAGGAGGAAGAAGAGTAAGAGGAGGAGCATAAGAAGAAGAAGGAGGAGGAACAAGAAGAGGAACAAGAGGAGGAGGAGGAAAATGAGCAGCAAGAGGAGAAGCACGAGGGGCATAATGAGGACAGAAGAAATAGACATGAAGGAGGCCGAATTGTTGGACAGACCGTCAAAGGATGAACAGGAAGATGAAAAAGAGTGCACATAGGGCTGGGCAGTGAGAAGAGGATGACGAGGACGAGGAGGAAGAGGAGGAGGAGGAAAAACAGATGCTGACCTCTCGTGATTAACGAGCAATCGGGTGAATGGGTGTACGTCTGATCAAGACCCACTCTCCTCCAGGCCACAGCAGACCAGAGCTGCTGCTGCCAAATGGGTTGATGATCAGAAGTGGACAGGAAGGACCAGACCAGATGCCATGCAACTGGGGAGGAGGAAGCCGACGACTGATCCCAGTGACCATCAGAATCATCATTCATTCATTCATTCTATGAATTTATATAGCGCCTCTTCAAAGACCTACTCAGAGGCGCTATCTGCTCTAGTCTCTTACGATGTCAAGTGTAATTAGGAACGAACAAATTAGATCAGTTAGCAAAACAATGCACAGTATTAAAGCTAGAAGAGTCACCATTGTCGGGCCCACGCACACACGTTGAACCAACCAACGGATTCCCGTCGACAGCTGAAGATGGCATGGATGTTCAGAATATTGTATAGCTGTAGTACCAAAGAGTTTGTGAAATGACAAAACTGTCTTAGAACAAACACCTAAAGGTAAATCTACGAATATATTTCAACAGCTTAAGATAACAACTGAAGAATGACTTACCATGAAAATCGAATATCTCGATGACTTTTACCGATTGATGAATAAAATACAAAGAACCGAGAGCCTGTTAAACACAGAATTCAACAAACACGTTGTAAGCCGATAATTCCACAGACATGCAACACCGACATGCACAAAAAACACAGAGACTGATAAACGACAACGGGAAGGAAAAAAATAAACAAGGCAAAGTCAGATAACTTCTACCTTGTAGTACACCTCTATCGAATCTTACTGGACGAGGTGCGATTTATTCCTCCCGCTCATGACGGTAAATCGCACTAAGTGTAATAATAAGGTAAGGCAGAAGATAAAGTAGAAGAAGCCTACGAGCAGTTCCTTGGCAAATTCAACAGGCAGCCATTTGAACAAGGCTACGGCGACTTCATTTTTCTTAGCCTCGGTATGCAGGGACGTAACTAGCGTTGGGCTAGAACGAAGCTGAAGTCAAGCCCCCCAAAATGACTCAAGCCCCCGGCTGAACTATAGGCTCGGGCCACCGCACTCGCTATGTTCAGGGCTTAAAGCCCCCCAAACGAAAAGTCCTAGTTACGTCACTGTCGGTATGCATGGACGGATGGCCAATCCTCTCCCTCACCGTCTGATCTTCTCACCAATCCACTCAGTGTACTCAATTTTGAGTTCACTACGGCAAGGATTTGATCCTCTAACGATGAGTCTAACCTCGACGTTAAGAGTCAAGATGGTTGAATGGTAACACGCTGACACGAGGATCAGTGGGATGCGGGTTCGATGCCTGCTAGCCCATGGTGTTGACTCGGTCTTCGACTAATTAAGGGAGACTGTAAAGTGGGCGGCGGGACAATGGGCGCCTTGCAGGCTGCCAAAGAGTTAAACTCGACTCCTGCTAAAGTTGTTACTAATTAACTGTAACTACTATATTGTGTGATCCTGCTACGTATTTGTCAGTTTGTATTAATAAACGAATATTATTATTATTATTATTATTAAAAACACTAACTAGACTATAGATAACCCACCCGCCCCCATGAATCAACATATAACTGCCCGCTGCCTCTACCATTGAGATGGTTACATCAAAAAGACACATACATGAAAAAGTACTCCAAAAAACAGAATCTACAGTATAAACTATTCCAGAATCGTATTACCAGGCACACCTTTGACAAGGATTGGCACAAACAGGGCATCGACGCTAATTAGATGACTAATTAAATTACTAATCTGCTTTTAACCTGAAAGGATCGGATATTGCTGGGGCTGATTAGCGAAACAGCGCATTAGGAGCCCACACAAATGATGCCTTGACACGTTCTCTCAGATTACAAATCTCAGCTGCCACGCAACGGCAGCAGCTCAGTCTGGTTGGTCACTCAACCAAAGGGATAGGAAGCAGCCTTTTCGCCGCCGGGTCCCAGGTTTGAATCTTGGTGTATAGCTTGAGAGTGATAGTCCAACTTGACTCGGCAGCTCATTGAAGACTAGTATATTTCATCCTGGTCTCGAATCGTCAGTTCACGACAGCCTATGAGGAAATTTCTGCAAAAGGCGGCTGCGTAATGCGCAACTATTGTATTGTATTTGATAATTTGAACATTTATAAAGCGCCTCTCACACTTAAGGACTTCTCAGTGTAGAAGCCCAGGGGAAAGAGAAACGTCTTCAGGGAACGAGCAGATGAGGAGGAGAAAAGTTTTTATTGTAAGTACATGTGCGTGTCTCTGTGTCTCTATCTCTGTGTATCTCTTTGTGTGTGTGTCTCTATCTGTTTGTCTCTCTCTGTTTGTCTCTCTGTGTCTGTGTGTGTCTCTCTCTGTCTCTCTCTCTCTCTCTGGCTCTCTCTCGCTGGTCTCTCTGGCAACCGGACTCGGATCTGCACTTGGTTTCTCTGGACAACCCCTCTGGCACGACGCAGCGCTCGTGAATAAGCTGGTGCCCTGCGTTTAGCTTTAGACTAGCACTAGTTTACGAATACGATTACGTTTGGCGATAGAAGCAGGTGTGAGTAAAGAAATGGCTATGAGTCACTGTATAGATTCCAATCAGCAGGTGCCAAAAGGTATCCGTTCGATTACGGGCCCCGTCTGACAGACCCACCTATAACCTATAGACGATTGCGCAAGAGATTCCTGTGTAACAAATACGAGTGGTCCTGATTGATGCTCTGATCTCGCGTTCAGCATTGTGGGAATTCTTAAGGGTGAAGAGATTTGATCACAGCGCAAGGCACACCGAAGAAATGTGCGACTGATTACTCGAACGGAAAGAATATTAACTGCGCTTCAAAAACTCCAATACACCAACCCTCTCCCTCCCTCAATCCCTCACTCCGCGCTCCTTCCCTAAGGCTTCCTTTCCTCCCTAGCTCCGCTTCTCCCTTTCTCTTTCCCTCTCCCACGGTGTCCGTTCTCTCATTCGTAATAAATTGACTTTGTTTCCAATTCGGAAAGGATGAAAACACGGAATAGATATCTTCTGATCACAAAGAAAAGACTGTTTGGCTCACGACAAAGACAGACAACCATACATACAGACAGACGGAGAGATATCTAGAGATATTCATCTGACAAAACAAGATAATTATATAACTAAAAAGAGAGACAGACAGACAGACACGAATAGGCAAACGACCAGACTCACAAAGACAGACGGACAAAGACCAAGAATAGCCTAGAATCCATCGGTTTCGTTCCATCCATTTCTCCCTCAATGCTTTCCGTTTGCATTCCTCAATGCAAGTCTCAATGCACAATCCCTCCTTAAGCAGTGTTTAATCTAGACGTCTCTTGGGGAAAGTTCCCCCAGGAATGAGTTCCCCAGAAAAATGAAAGAAATGAAATTTTGTACAGAAAGTGTGATTTATCGTGTACCCCTTGTGAGGGAAAATTGTAGGTTGAAAAATCATCTCGTTACTACCCCCTTCTTGGGAAATTTACTACCCCCCGGTCATCAACTTTTCAAATATGTGCTTTAGAAACAAATACTCAAAATAATACTCTTTTAAACTTTTCAAATATGTTGGATACCCCCAGAACCCTAGATTTCCCCCGACAGCAAGGGAGTAGATTAAACACTGCTCCTTAAGCACGTCGTCTACAGCTAGACTCTCCTATAGCACCATCACTGCAATGCACAAGACATAATCGGTGGAAACTTCTAAGCAAAACCACATCCATCCATCCGTACGTACGTCCATTCACCATCCCTATGCAACTATGTATCCATCCATCCACCACCAACCCATACACCACCTATCCATGCATCAATCTATCCATCCCTCCACCCAGTCACTTCATCCAACCATACGTCCCATCCCTCCCTCTCGCCTCTCCACTTCCTCCATCCATCCATCCATACATCAGTCCATCCATCCATCCATCCACCCACCCATTCATCCATCTATCCATCTACTCACCCGATCATCTATCCATCCATATTATGCAACCACCCAATCATCTATCCATCCATCCATCCATCCATCCACCCATCTAGCCATCTACCACCTATCCATGCATCAATCTATCCATCCCTCCACCCAGTCACTTCATCCAACCATACGTCCCATCCCTCCCTCTCGCCTCTCCACTTCCTCCATCCATCCATACATCAGTCCATCCATCCATCCATCCACCCATCCATCCATCTATCCATCTACTCATCCGATCATCTATCCATCCATATTATGCAACCACCCAATCATCTATCCATCCATCCATCCATCCATCCATCCATCCATCCATCCATCCATCCATCCATCCATCCATCCATCCATCCACCACCTACCCATCCATCCATCTATCCATCCCTCCACCCAACCACTTCATCCAACCATACGTCCCCCCTCTCTGCCTCTCCATTTCCTCCATCCATCCTACCATCCATCCATCCATCATTTCCACCCACCCATTTCAGCCGCCCATCCACCCCTTCCCTCCGCTTCGTCCATCCACCCATTGGCCATTCAATCAGATCCAGCCGGGCGGCTAGAGGAATATCTAGGCGACAAATCCATCAGCGGTTTTAATTAATCATCTGCACTGGATTACACTTCCTATCCGCACACAAGCATCCACGTCACCACCATCACCCATAGCAACAGCAGCAGCAACAGCAGCTGGCATCACGTGACCCGTGTAGATGATGATGATGCCGTTCCTACAATTCCACACAGTCACACAGGAGACAGGCGACAGAGGAGGCCAGCAAACTCTCTTTCTTCACACAGAAACATTCTCATTTCTTCGTAATGTGACATAAGCATAAGAAAAAAATATATCAGCAGGTTGCTTGCCCCTTCATGTTTATTGTGAATCCAAGAAATAATTGAATACATTTTCCTCGTGGCCAGACCAATCTCCCACAGAGCTCTGCCAACTTCCGGATATTAACCCCTTCCCTGGGCAAGACGTATATATATACGTCCAAAAACAAGCTATAAGCATATAAATTCCACAGGGAAGGGTAATTAAGCATAAGAAGCTAGTTTTGGCCACAGTGGTCTGCAAGTTATGTCCACTATGGCCCAAACTAGACCTTTTGCAACTATTGGGTCCACCCTGTGGAATGCCCTTCCCACCTCTCTACGTGTTACCATTCTTTATAGGTCTCTTCCTATATCTTTCTCCTTCCTCAAAAACTTCTTCTCTAGGGGTTCTCGCACTGGGAGCGCTACTGAATGGCCACTGCTGTGAGCGGCGCTATATAAATTAACAAATACAATGCAATTAACCCTTGCACATCGGAACAAATCCAATCCTTGCTTAGACAGTGGCGACATCAACTGGACGGGGCTTAAACCACTCCAATGAAACGTAAGAGTAATGCATTTATTTCATTTGTGATGGACATTTCATATTTCAAGATAGAGTCATTAGTTCAATAAATTAAATCATTCCGTCTCAAAATCTGCGCCCACTTTTGAGTTGCGCCCTGTTCCACCTCTCACTACAGGCCTGTCTATGTACTTAAGGGGTAAAATCTCACATCGAGGGTTTGAGTCGGTTGTAATAATAATAACATTTATTCTTTAATGAAGCGCCTGACAAACGCACTGCGCTGTACATGTACATGTTATGATGATTAAACAATTCGCAAGAACACAAAGTATAGAAGACGTAAATCAACAAAGTTGCAGCCAAGCAAGGCGCAAGTTCATTATACTTTTGCTGCCACCTAGGGAATGAAAGCATGAGCTAAACCCAGGGGCCTTACGGGAATCGAACCGGGTCCGTAAAAACTTAAGGCAAGAGTGTTATCCTTTATACTATCCCCGTACACCCATGTCGCGTATTTGGGAACATACGTGTCTGCTAAAATACAAGGCCACATTCGGTAAGCTTGCATAAACCGTTAAACCGTTGCCCCACAGCGTATACGTCTATATACGGCAGCTCAGAGAAAGCAGCACAGTCCGTTAGGTTTTACGACTGATCAGACCGGCAGAGTCCTTCTTCGTTCGCTTACACAATCTCACGAGACGAGTACACGCCGGCGTCTGGCTCTTCCATGGCATAAACTGAGCCACTTCAACGATATTAATCATTGGATTATCGTGGCTAGGCCAGCACCAGCCAACCATCCTCTGAATGGCGCGAAAATAGCCATCAGTAGCGTTTCTTTGTTATCTGTCTGTGAAGCATACAACTTCAGAAAAGTTGGCAAAGAAACTCCTTGACGATAATCGACTCTCTGTAAAACGTGCACTCACTCACTCCTTATTAAATGTTAGGGCATAACCGAGAAGACATTTTCCGCCGAGTACCGAATCCGAGTATTTAGATGTACTATTTGCCGGAACCGGGTACGAACCGAGTACCACTTGTTCCATTTGCGAAGCTTCACGTTTCCATGTGATAAAAAATTATCGAAATAAATATTTTTACTTGTAATAACTAACTAATACACTTCTCATTTTAGAAATAACTAATCAATTAAATGGACTTGACTTTTGTTGTGGACTTTTAAATAGTGACTTTCTGACGAATTACAAATGAATCAAACAAACAATAATTTAAACATTTATTCGCAACTCTCTGTGTGTATAGTATTTGTCGAGGTGAATAGCGCCGAAGACGTGATATTCGGTCGAGGTGAATGTCCGAGGCGATTTCTGGCTAATCCATATTAAATTTGATGCATTTCCTGTGTTGGTCTGTGTGGCATTGTGAGAGAGTTTTGGGTGCAGACTGCAGAGACCCGTTTCGAATATCCATTTCCTTCCTTCAAAAAAAATCACTCAAAACTCACTATTTCTCCTTGGCCTTCAAGCACTTGGATATCTAACTGCATCTTCTTTTGGCAGCCGACTATCCACGCCTCAGGTTCACATTTCGATGTGACCGTGCACGCAATTTTAAGTTAATTAGCAATAATAATAATAACACATGGAATATTCATGAATGTCCGTTGCCCAAGGAAAATAAATTGACTTCTGTTAGGGAAGCGATCACAAATAATTGTATAAAAAATCGCGTGGTTTAATATCGGTACTCGATGTAAATCATTGGGGCATGGTCATTGTTGCCTGCATACTTCGGGTTTTTGGAGAGAATGTGATTGTTCATTGATCCGAGACAATTTATGTCTGTGAGCAACAGTATTTTATAGCCTCTGACAAACAGGCTTTTGCGTTATCTGAAATGAGATTTCGTTGTATTGAAGAGAAGTGATCGAGCTGAATCCAGGCAAATGATGTCGGCATCTCTTAAAAGAGACCGCATAGCTGTCTCCGATGGAATAATGACAAAGAGGCTTCCTTTTATCCAACATGATAGGAGATTGCATCAGATTTAATAAGGAAAGCTTGCTGCGGCTGACCAACGGGATTTCCTACGACACAGTATCTGACCAAAAACAAAAATTTCATAGTATCTGACAAAAAACGGTTTTTGTATCTTAAAAGACGATTTCATGTCTACTGTGACACTGAATCTGACAGTCAGATATTGCAACCGAATCTGACTGTCAGATCTTGTTACGGAATCTGACTGTCAGATCTTGTTATGGAATCTGACTGTCAGATCTTGTTACTGAAACTGACTGTCAGATTTTGCAACTGAATCTGACTGTCAGATTTTGCTACTGAATCTGACTGTCAGATTTTGCAACTGAATCTGACTGTCAGATTTTGCAACTGAATCTGACTGTCAGATTTTGCTACTGAATCTGACTGTCAGATTTTGCAACTGAATCTGACTGTCAGATTTTGCTACTGAATCTGACTGTCAGATTTAGCTACTGAATCTGACTGTCAGATTTTGCAACTGCATCTGACTTTCAGATTGTGCTACTGAATCTGAGTCAGATTTATAGCTACTGAATCTAACAGTCAGATTTTGCTACTGAATCTAACAGTCAGATTCTGCTACTGAAACTGGCAGTCAGATTTTGCTGCAGTGGACAAAAGAGATTCAAAGCATATGATGAAAGATGTTTTCTTCCTCCTGACAAACGAAAATTGCTTTATTTTAAGAGATTTTGCAACACCTCACACACACACGCGCACACACGCGCGCACACACACATCAATCCATCCATGACACAGAAACGAAGAAGGTAATAAATATCACCAGAAAATGCCTTGTAATTGGAAGAAAGCAGAAAAATAAGCACCTAAGACCTTTGCCAGCCATGACAAATCACGTTCTATCAGTGTATATATCATCTCTAAAAGAATGTCAGACCATGGTTACCTAGGCAACGGAATCAGCTATAGGTAATTGCTCATCTAGGCCTTCGAGTCATCTATAGGATTAGGCCTGCAATTCACCTACGTCATGACTCACCTTTTGAGTCAACGATGGCATCCGAATCATCTATGGTGGTGCATGGTGGCTGATTGGTTAGAGCGCTCGACCTGTAATGCAGAGAGTACGGGTTCGAGCCTCGCCCGAGGCAGTTACTGTGTAGGGACTTTGAGCACGTCCTTCTGGCACAAATTGCTCTGCAATATAATTGTACCTGCGATCGTATGGTCTGTGTGCACTTCTGAACTTTGGATGGAGGCAATATCAAAGTACAGTTGTATTGTATTGTATTGGCATTCGAGTCATTGAGGTTTGAGGAACTGCAGGAAGCAGAAGAGCATTAGCGACGGGCGTCCCCTGCTACTGACGGTAAGCCAGCGTGGCTGGTGCTGGTGTCGCAAATAGATTATCCCACTAAATGACTATCCGTCTAGCGAAATGGAGCATCCGGTTTAGTTTGCATTATTGGCGGTTTCTAAGTGTATTCAGTCGTACTGTTTGGATTTATTGTACACATACAATATTTTAAGATGCGTAACACTTTAGTTTGTACGTCGACATGAAATTAATTTACTTCGTTTTTCGTGATTTTGACTGGATTTTCGTCTTGGCTATCGTGATGCGTATGACGATCGTGGATAGCATAGTTTATCCCCCCGGATACTATAAACCGGTTTATTCCATCCTGTGGGTATGCTTTCAGGGGGATAGAATATCACTGGACACCGGGGTTCGTGCGTCAGACGAGGGGAAAGAGAGCTCGATGGGCGGTCATCATCGCCGGCCTCTGCAGTGTCGGCAGCGGCGCAGATGATCATAGAAGGCAGACATTAGCATAGAAATGGTCTGAGTCGGAGTCTATACCGTCGTCAAGCGACAGCTCTCTTAACGGTCATCCACGGCCTCTAATGCATAAAAAACATCAGAGAAAGAACTACTTGGAGACGCTGCCCAGCTGCCCTTAATCCTGCCCTTGACAGGGAAAGGGTAAGAGACCCATCGACCGACCGACCGAACGACCGACAGACCAACAATGCCATTGTAAAGCCGCCACTATTTATTAGATAGTTTGGGTCTGGTGTTGATCATACTGTGCGTCACGCGTCGTTCAGTCCTGCCCAATAGTTAACTGGAGTGTAGGCAACTCCATATGTATATATATATATATACCTGCGCTTTCTCGGTGGTGGGTCCTTCGACCTGGAATGGCCTCCCCCGGAGCTTCCCCTCTTTCCTATGACCTTCTCTCCCATGTTTTTTTCTCACCTTAAGGCTGTTCGTTTTGGCCGTGCTGTAGTTGGGAGTGCCTATGAGTGGTTTTCTTGAAGAGGCGCTATATAAAGATATATCAAAGATCATCGAAAAGATAGTGGCGTGTCAGCTAACTGGCCACCTGGAAAAGAACAACCTCCTTCCATCATGCCAGTCAGGATTCCGGAGGTTTCATTCAACGGAAACACTGCTGCTTCGCCTCTTATCTGACATCTACGGGGCTATCGATCGTTCAGAGCTCACCTTGTTGGCACTTTTTGATGTCAGCGCCGCTTTCGATACTGTTGACCACGACATCTTACTTAAGCGTTTGCATGCTACATTTGGGCTGTGTGGGGGTTCCTGGATTGGCTTAGCTCCTTCTTGAGTGGGCGTACGCTTAGTGTGGTCTATGGTCCTACAAGGTCTGGATGGGTCCCTGCCCCTTATGGTCTCCCCCAGGGCTCTGTTTTTGGTCCGCTCTTGTATATCATCTATACCTCTGGGCTTTCCACACTTCTGGCAGAGAGTCGGGCCCAGGGCCAGCTTTACGCAGATGATATACAGTCATATATTCACTGCCGACCTGCCGATGCTGCTTTGGCTGTCGGGGAAATGGGTCGTGTCCTGGTCAGATTAGAAACATGGATGTCATCTAATCGCTTACGTCTGAATGCTGCTAAGACTACATTCATGTGGCTGGGAACTAGGCAGCAGCTAGCCAAGCTTAACTTGGAAGACCTGGCTTTGAAATTTCCTACCTACAACTTTTCAGCTACAGCCCGTGACCTCGGTATCCTGTTGGATCAGGAGCTTACCTTTGCGCCACATCTGCATCGCCTTAGTCGTGATTGCTATTACCAGCTGCGTCAGCTCCGTACTGTTGCACGTTCGCTTACAGCGAGCGCTGCAACCACTCTTGTTCATGCCTTCATTACGGCGCGTCTTGATCACTGCTTAACTCTCTATTCTGGTCTGCCGTCTAGCCGGTTGTCTTGCCTTGATCGTGTACTGCGAGCTGCAGCGCGACTCATCGGCCAAATACCAAAATTTGATCATGTCACCAGGTATATGTTGGAAGTTCTGCATTGGCTTCCTGTCCGACAGCGCATCGAATATAGAGTTGTCTCTCTGGTTTGGCGATGCCATCTTGGCCTTGCACCAGCCTACCTAATAGACCTCTGTAAGCCGGTGTCGGGGGTTCAGGGTAGTCGCTCCCTCCGCTCTGCTGAGAGGGGGGTAGTGGCGGTCCCGTTTGCCCGCACAGCAACCATGCAGAACCGAGCATTCTCTGTGGTAGGCCCTATAGGGTTTGGAATAGCCTCCCTCGGGAGCTACGCTTGTTCCCTAGAACATGTACTGATACTTTTATGGCCACTTGAAAACTTACCTTTTTGGCCGGACTGGAGTTGGGAGCGCTTCTGAGTAGTTACCTTGAAGGGGCGCTATATAAATTTTTGAATGAATTAATGAATGAATGAATAAATGTTCGATATGAATGAATGAATGAATGAATGAATGAATGAATATTGATAAGATGGGCTTGTGTGGGAAATAGATATTTGCTACCACCGTCCACCATACTGCTCTTATGAGTCCCTGTTGTCTGTGGCCCATCTCGGTTCCTCCCTCCATCTTCCAATTCCAGATTACCAGTATAGAGCTTGGTCGATTGTAAGTGCTCATTTATATAGCGCCTTTTCAAGAAAATTCATCAGAGGTGCCCCCAACCGGATTACACAAGGCCGCGATCGAACCGAATGGTATTCAACTGCTTGCGAAATAGAGACTTGGAAAGTAGAAGAAGCTCCCAGTGCAGACTGCATGGGAGCCAGTTCCAATAAGGGTTCTACCCCAGCGGTCAAGCCTGTATTCATCCGTCCTTCTACTTTTCCATGCATGCTATTAAACCATTGAACTGTTTACACGTTAACTTGTTTACTTATCATCTCTGAACATTGTTTTACTGGTAGGCCCTACGTTATGTTTCTTCTAATGAGTTCTTCTTGTGCACTGATGAAATAAATCATAGTTGTAAAAAAAGTTTTTTTTTCGTGTTTTTTTTCTCCAAAAAACGTCGTTTTTTCGTTTTTTACTTTTCGTCCCGTTTTTCCCCGTTTTTATTTTATTTATGTAACTTTATTTATTTATTTACTGTCTGTTATTATTTGTTTAATTTTATTTTTCTCTGATATCCCTTACGTTGTCTCTGTCCTTTCAAGGATTCATCTAATTTAAGTCACTATTTAGTGCCATCAGTTGAGAAATCGACAGCAGAGTACATCTAGGAAACAAAATTTATAAAAGTTATTTGAATTTCTAAGTTATCCAAAATGCGAATTATTTTCTTTTCCGTTTTATTCCCGTTTTTTTCGTTTTTTATTATTTTAAATAAAACGACGTTTTTTTCCGTTTTTTATTTTTATTTTACCGTTTTTAACAACTATGAAATACATAAATTAATTAATTAATTAAAATGCATGCTGCATTGCTGCTAAGACCAAACACTTGACTGTTCCACGGCATAGGTTGACGTTGACACAAGTGACAACAGAGGAATCACATGACCAAATAGATCTAGCCATGAAGAAGTCATTATGCCCTGCAATCAGACAGCAATACCAGATCCGTGATATTTAGCTGGTCTAAACTAACCTGGAAACCTCAGGCCGTGGTGGCCAATTCATTTATTCACTCAGAGCATTTATATAGCGCCTCTTCAAGAAGCTACCCAGAAGCGCTCCCGGCCCAGCCACGACTAAAGAAAAAAGACTTGAGGGACTTGTAGAACCCTGCTGGTTGGCTCACAAGTAAAGAGCGGAGCTTAAGCGGGAGGTCATTCCAGGTGGAAGGTCCCACAACCGAAAAAGCACGGCGCTGCTTAATAGCCAAGCGTGCCCGTGGAACTAGGAGCTCACCCCTCGTCGTCTAATTGCTTAGAACACTCAAGGGTTCTAACTTCTAACCAATGTAGCTAACTGGGTCAGCCAAGACTGCATACAGCACAGTAACCTTGCTCTCTATTTAGACAATTAAATCCTACATGTGCTTTGGCCACACTAGTTGCGACAACATGGCAAGAGGCAAAGAAACGGCCGAGATGGTGGAGCCCCAGAAAGAAAAAAAGGGAATGGAACACATTGATAAACAAATCCGCAGTATAGAACAACAAAAGGAAGGTGGAAAGCGTGGAAAGACCAGTCAGACCATCATCAACAGCTGCCTCAGCCTCTGCAGCAGGATCAGCTGCCGCATCAGCAGCGAAGGATGAGGGATGCTGTCGTCCCAAGCACCAGCGGAGGAGGAGGTGAGCCTGTGTGCATCATGGAAGGCATCAACTCCAGCCAGGATCAACCACGGCTAATCCACTTCTCCCGGATGCATCCGATAGCAGCAGCGCTGTGTGGCCTCGGGCGCTGTACGGATCCGCTAGAAAGCTAAATTCAACTCCTCCCAGTTAGTTCTCCTCTTCCTTCTGCTCCAGCAAGATTCCTCCATCTTGCTGCTCCAGTATCTGCCAGATCGCGGCCAACGTCTGGCTAGCTATAACGAGTACCACCTGCAAGGGCGCAGGCAGTTGGTGTTTAGAACAAAGAAAGAGCCTCGCGTCGGGGCTAACAAACGCTTAGGGATGATTACCACGGGTCACCTCCTCCTCTAGCGCAAAGTCCATGTTTTGGATCAAAAAGTTATCAAGGCTGTATCTAAATCGAGAAACTAGACAACTTTTTGGTAATCAATTGGACGGCCTCCTCTTGGCCATCTGGACTTTAGGAAAGAAGACTACTTTCAACATCCCAACCGATTTTAGAGATCAACCTATGTTGGCCATATCTTCATTATTTTTTTGTGTTTTCGATATTTTCTGTGTATCTAGACACATATTATATAGCATCAGTCAAGTACCTCACAAAATTGCAGCCTGTGTCAACCTCACTGATACTAAAGTCATTAAGAACAATGTGTTAATTAGTAAGCCATCGATGCTCACAGATAATTAGATGAGTCACCACTCATCGGTCACCTGTAACAAACTAGTATCGAACTTGGCTATAAATGAGTACACTGTCCGTCAGAGGATCAGATGATGGGGCAACCTGCTCTCATACACCCTGCAGGCTGCAGGCCTAGAAAATCGTCAGGGCAAACATTTCTGCTCCACCTGCACCCTCTATAGTCAACTCAGCTATAATGAGTAAACTGATCGTACACTGTCGGTGGGAAGATGAGACGGCGAGGGAGAGGTCTGGCCACCCGCCCTCATATACCGCGGCAAAGAAAATGTAGTCGCTAACACTTCATACCCATGGCTGCCTCAGGGCTCTCTTCTTCATCTACCGGGCTTTGACATTCATTAGAAACCAACAAAAACATGAGACAAACGACGCTGCATAACAGTTCCTCACCACCAGACAATTAAAGTCCCTGCACTTTACATAAACCCTAAACCCTTCCCACCACAGTTATTAGTTGACGAGTGCCAGTAAATAGTGTCTGAGCACTGCCAACCAACATGCTTCCAATTCTACCGACGTTGTATTGTATTGTATTTATAAATTTATAAAGCGCCTCTCACAGTGAACACCAATCCGAGGCACTCGACATGCTTTCACTCTCAACCAACATCCTTTCACTCTCAATTGACGTGCCTTCACTCTCAAACAACATTCTTTCACTCTCAACTGATTATGCCTTCACTCTCAACTGATATGCTTTCACTCTCACCCGACATCCTTTCAACAGATGACTACAGACAGTGAACGTACGGATTCCTTTTTCTACTCTTCTTCCTTTTGTACTCTGCGTCATCAACAGGTCTTTCTTCTCTGTGATGTCTAAACGAAAACTGGGCCGTGATCTAATTGTCTCCAGCGTGTGATGCCTACTAAGAACGCAGTAGTTCTACTACTGATTGAGACTATCTCCACAGCACACACGTTTCCCCCATACATTTTGTTCCTGGTCATTTCCCCTATCGTTCGGACTATTTCCGCCTGAAGAGAAATTTTACTCACGCATATCGCTCCTGGCCATGGATCCTTCTCCCACTGATTCAGACTACTGTATCTCCAGTGTCAATACAATTCCCGCACCAGAGGTGGGTAACTAATCGATTAGATTCTAATCGATTAGATAATCAATTAGACATACAGCTAATTCTAATTGATTAGCTACAAGATTTAGAAAATTCCAATTCTAATTGATTAGCAAATTTCAGTCTATAGCTAATTCTAATTCTAATCAATTAGCAATTTAACTAATCGTGTCCATCTCTTTCTCCACATATTAACTCCTGCATATGCAAGCTCCCAGACATACGGACATAAACGAAAATGCGTGTTAGGGCAGAAAGACACAAATCGTTCCCCGCTTGTCGCCCATCCACCCACCGACCAGTTAGAAAATCCGACGCTGGAATTTTACCAACGTTTCCATAAGCGAACAAACAAATTCCGAGAAGAATTTTCAACGGAGTCTTCGGTCAACGAAAAAAAGCCCAATTCCCTCGCTAGGGCCACCACCGATAACCTCCCTTGACCGGCCGAGAAGCCAGCCCGAGGAACCTCCAGGGAGACGTCTAAGAATCCGTTGGCGCAATTAAGCAATCACTTCGGACGCTCGGCAACAGACTGACATTCCCCGGCGCCTTCGTGATGTAAGACCTACTAGCTCATCAATAATTCCAACGAGCGCAAATTGTTTGCGGAAACTCGGACGAGACTCGAACGGAACTGAGAACACGTCTCGCTCGTTACGGAAACCTTCCCGTTGGCAAGGGGGTGTGCAGAGGTATTACGGAAGCCTTCCCATTGGCAAGGGAGGTATTACGGAAACCTTCCCGTTGGCAAGGGGGTGTGCAGAGGTATTACGGAAGCCTTCCCATTGGCAAGGGAGGTATTACGGAAGCCTTCCCGTTGGCAAGGGGATGTGCAGAGGTATTACGGAAGCCTTCCCGTTGGCAAGGGGATGTGCAAAAGTATAGCCGTTCTGTCTTTTCTTATACAAAACCACAACAGGTTGAATTCCAGCCCCGCTTTCAAAGCAGATATAAATTTACCTGCTTCCATTTGCGAACTGTCAGGCAATTGTTAAATTTTCACTTTCCCGTATACTATCTACATTGGACTGGCAAGATTCACCACATGACATACTGTATCACTCTGTATGTCATCTTCTGTGTTGATCCGCTAAGCCAGACTGCAGGACAAGGCTCCTTCGAAAACAGTAACAACTGGGCGAGGCGAGTAGATGGCTTATTGACAAATTGTCGCTAGCTAGGGGTTCAAAACCCAGGGTTTATGTTATGTGAAATCGATAGCTGGAACTGGAGGTCCAACTATGCAGCTCCATAAGGAGTGATTTGCATTAAGTTTATACTGTCTGCACGGTCCCTTTGTATCTTTGCATATCCAGGAGCCGTATACGACTACATTTTTGGGTTCGGAGGATAGTGCAGCCTCGATCAATCGTTGCCTTATCTAATATTACCATACATCATCACACTATATTCTAGTCCTTCACAGCGAGTAAACGTGACCATGCTGGTGATTTTGATGAAACTGATCCGTGGCGTAACGCACTGGATAAACATCCCATCCATTCTCCGCTCATGCTACATGCATCTCAACATCATTATCATCAGTTCCTGACGCCAGCCATATGGCGACGATCTTCTTCTTTGCTTCTCCTCCGTCAGGCCAAGGCCAACGATGAGTCCTCAACTTGTCGTCTCCAGCATTCTCTATCCTTGATTTGTTCCTTTGTTATGGCGACGATGGGTACGAATAAATTAGCACCATTGGCCTCGGTCATTTGTCAAGTCCATTGCTCCCCTTAGTATCAGTTCAAGTGAAGTTATGTCCTCATATATATATCATTATCTATCCAGCGTAGTCTTGGTCTGCCTTTGCTTCTTTCTTTCTTTGGCAGACTTTCGGCAGAATCTTGCATGTAGTGTATTGTGTGGGATTCGGTCAGCTAGCATTCTCTGTGTGCAAGTCCCAACCATTGGAGTCTTCATTGAATGACTTTGTCTAGCCGAGTTGCAGTGTTTAATCTAGACGTCTCTGGGGGGGGGTAAAGTTCCCCCAGAAAATGAAAGAGATGAAATTTTGTACTGAAAGTGTGAAATTTATGGATAATTGCCGCAGGATGTATTGCGCGTTTCCTGTGGTGAGGGGAAAAAGTTTTGTTGAAAAACTGTCGTTACTACCGCCCCCCCTCGAAAATTGTTGGTGGAAAACTCTCGTTACTACCCCCTTGAAAATTCTTGGAAAACACTCGCTACTTGTGAACTTTTCAAATATGTTGGGTACCCCCAGAACCCTCGAATCCCCCCCCCCATAGCCAAGGGGAGTAGATTAAACACTGGCCGAGTTGTTTGGATACCTAATGATTGTCTTATATCACCATTCCTTATTTGTTATTTCCTACAGCCCCTAAAGCTCACGGTTCATAAAACCAAACAATAAATGCAGCTGTAACGGTCAAATAACTGATCAGAAGTCCCTCTATTATCATACATTACCGACTATATTCTGGTGACTTTCTATTGATGGAAAGTGGTGCTTATCAGTTGTGGGCAAATTCTACAGCCAACTCGCATGTAAACACTTATACCATCTCGGCAGAAATCACCCGCACCACAACGATTTAAGAACTTTTGGCAACTTTGGCAGACTTTCAGTCATAGATAAATAACCAAGTGGCTTCTACCGAATTCCGATAAAGATTTCTGGATATCGACCACAGTTCGAGTGCTTTGTTACCGCAGAGTGATAGAGAGGAAGCAGCTGAAGAAACATTCCCAGCTGATCTTATATGTTGCATGATTTTACAAACTTTTAGATAGCCCGGTTTCAGTGCCTTTGTTCCAATATAAACATTCATACATACAAACACAAACATATACTGTATCAACAAACATAAGCTGCCTCTCTGGCTGGTAATAATAATAATAATAATTAACAATAATAATAATAATAATAAATAATAATAATTCATTCATTAATTCATTCAGAGCATTTATATAGCGCCCCTTCGAGAAGCTACTCAGAGGCGCTCCTGGCCCAGGCACGACTAAAGAAAAAAATACTTCAGGGACTAATAGAACCCTACCTGATGGATCACAAGTAAATATATTATAATAATAACAGTATATTATAATAATAATCTTTCACAATTCAAACTGACAGGAACACAGTATGATTACAATTCATAGAATGAACATATGATTACAAGTTATTACAGGAGACGAATTGAACTGTATGGCAGCCATCATGATGGGTTGATCTTCTGGATTATGGATTCGTTTTGGTGTGCCATTGGTTTATACCTTGTGCATTAGACCCCACACAATAAAAGTTATAAATCACAATTACATGCATACAGCATACATACACAGATATACAGTGTGTTCGCTAAGCAATTTGTGTCTGCCAGTTCTCGGAATTGCTTTCAAGGGTGCAATAACCTTAAAAGCGCTTCCCCGAAATGCTGCCAAATCTATAAACGACTCCGAGCACACCACTCCTTTACCACCCGACGGATGAAAGAGACTCGGCCGGATCGAAAGGTCCGTCATCTCTAGCCGGCCCTGCACCCTTCACATCACACGGCAGAGGCAATGAATGAATTCGGGGCCTGATCCCGTCAGTGGACAAATGTATCGCTCCCCAAAGCACCTTCGACCCAAAATAAATCTCCGTTAACCACACGGCGCTCTCTGAAGGCAAGTGTCTGGAAATATCAGACACTGGCATAACCAGAAGGTCCAATGGTATTGCATTGTATTATAGTAACTACAATCTATAGCGCATTGGATAACACACTGGCATAGAGAGCGAGAGGTACCGAGATCGAGGCCCCTAGGCGGTAGTGATGTAGCTTTTCCGGAAAAATATTTTGCGGAAAATTTTCCAGAAATTTTCCCGAAATTTTCCGCAGAACCGGAAAAATACATTTAACTCATAATGTCAGATTTCAGTATGAGACAACACTAGAAAATTTCTGTTTTTTTAAAGTTCCTTTAATTTACAGTATTTCTGTCAATGCAGGCAATGTTCACCTTGAAAGAATTAAAATTAAGATTAAGTACTGTTCATTAGAGCAGTGGTTCCCAAGCTCTTTTGATGGAGGGCAAAGTCTTACTTTTAAAATATCATGGCGGGCCACAGAGATCTGAGGAGCCGTCCTCAGTTGCAGGGGCGTAACTAGGTAACTAGGGGTTCGCGCGCTCGGGGGCAAGAATTTCGTAAAAAAAAATTTTCTTACTTCCGCCAAAATTTCTTTCCCACGCCCCATGCAAAACTCATGTATAATAGTTACTTTTTTACTTTTTTACACTATTTCTTTTTAAAAAAATTGTCAGAAGCCTAAATCAAGAAAACAAGGTAATTTAATTTTTTTTTTCAAAATTTGTGAGTGACTGTCGCGGGCCACATTCAAAGGATTGGCGGGCCACTTTTGGCCCGCGGGCCACGGTTTGGGAACCACTGCATTAGAGGTTCAGTTTGATATGTTTGATAATTATCGAGATATGTTTGATGTGTTGTTAGTGATAATCGAGATATCTTGAACTAGATAGCAATCGCAACTGCCTCTAGATTTTACTGTCTGGTAATGGGTGACCATAATTTAGTGGGATTGTTATCCCTTCAGGGCCCCTTGTTACCCTGACGATGAAAACTGTTTTATTGTAAATGCACTGTTCGAAAGGTTAACAATAAATGATGATTGATTGATTGATTGGTTGTTGGGCCTTGTGAACACATTGAACAGTAAGCACTAACACTGCCACAGTGCCATCTATTGAATAAACATCAGGAATAACTACCCGCTACTAGGGTTGTTAAAATCGGTTTTTTTGGCAATCCGAATTTCGGTTTTAGAAATCCGATTTTAAACCGAATTTCGTTTTTTATTGGCCTTCATAGAAAAGTTTAATATATTATTATATAACGCAAGTTATTTTATATATTAGGTACCGTAACGTGCGTTAAATAAACACCTTCTTATCTGCTGGCTATATTCAATGAAAACAATCGTAAACACTAAAGAAATGCACGAATTAATTTTTTCTGGCATTTCTTGAAATTTTCACTATGAAAATGATTTTTAAAAAAATTCGAATTTCGTTTTGTCAATAATAAAAACCGAATTTCGTTTTCAAAACCGAAATTCGGATTTCCGAATTTCGTTTAACATCCCTACCCGGTACATAAGATAGTATAGAGTGAATGATGTTTAAACATTATTATGCATAAATTAAATTGTTATTTAGTAATATTATATTGATGGAAAAATATCGGAAAATTTTCCGGAAAAAAACACTGGAAATTTTCCGAAATTTTCCGGAAAAATATGAAATTTTCCGGACAATTTTTCCGCCTTACAACACTACTAGGCGTACATGCTTTTAGGCTGCTATTAGCGCCGTGTATTGCAGGTTGTCTGTTCTGTTAGTAGTTAATATTTATGTCTTCTGTCATTTGTATTCTTGTGAATTGTTTCAATTGCATAACTGTACACTGTTATAACCGGTTGCGTTTGTCAACCGAATTGTTTCAATAAAGAATATTATTATTATAATTATTTACTGCAAATGTATTGTACTACAGTAACTACACTCTATTGCTAGTCGTTGATGCCTGGACATTCTGGCTATTGATACTGCCTTCCTTCCAAAGCTCAGAAGTGCACACACGACCATACGATAGAACATCTGCAACTGTGAGTGAAGGACTTGCTCAAGGTCCCTAGACTCCCTACACAGTAACTGTCTGGGATGAGGCACGAACCTCCACGTTACAGGCCGAGCACTCTAACCAGTCGGCTACCATGCATGCCCACTAACTGTGGCATGCATTACGGCCTCTTGAGGTAATTGGACAAAACTATCTGGCGTCAAACGACAGTGAATCGAAAACGATCAACCTGGTTTGCTACCAGACAGTCTCATTCGGTGACCATCAAATAGCCACACTAGTTTTACGCAAGGTCCCGTCCTCGCAAGGTCCCGTCTCTCTCATATACAGAGAAACATGAAGTATACCCTCATGCATATTCATCATTATTCATGAGGAAATCCATCAGTCGGTGTCTGGGGACTCAGTGGATGGCGCCGGCGATTCCTGAGATATTGTCGACCGATTAAGGGCGGCATCAAGCGAGAGCACTGCATCAAAGTGTCGGTCGCCGGTCGCTCGCTTCAATCTTCGAAGTGTATACAGCGCATTCTAAGGAAGGCGCGCACACGATCAAAAAGCTAGCTCGCCGCAGATTCTGTCTCATAATATTATGACAGCTGTGGTTATGGGCGTAGCCATAAAAAAATTTCGGAGGGTTTTAAGATTTCGGGGGGTTCCATTGGAAATGGTTGCAAAAGTTCGAGTTTTTCTGTATTTTGCATGTAAAAGCATATAAAAAATTTTTCGGAAACTTATTTGGGGGGGCTGAACCCGTAAAACCACCCCCTAAATACGCCCATGGCTGTGGTTTACTACGAGACACAAGGATGTCGGTAGAGGGGCATCGGAAATCAAGAGGGAGAAAAGGACCCTACTTTTAACCCTGAGACTTACAATTTGGTGTCTATATTCCGCAAAACATGAGAAAGTAATGGACAAATGACCAAAGACAATGGAGATCATTTATTCGTACCCATCGCAGCCAAATGGCTGGCGTCAGGAACTGATGATGATGATGGTGATGATGATAATGACGACGACGATGATGATCATGATGATGATGATGAACATAGTCACAAAGTGGCTGCCGGTCATTTTAGTCATTGCATTTGAGTAGCTGCTCTCTATTAGTACTCATCTTCATATAAATCCATCACTGCATCTCCGCGTATATCAACGTAAATTGCTGAACACACTAATAGATATGATTGATTCATTAGGGCTCCTACTGCTTTTATAAGCAGGCCTAATGTATAGTCAGTGAACACATAATGACCAATACTACACATAACAGCTGCTTATATTATGCACTATTTCAGCGTGGACGCTTCATTGAATAAACAGTTGTATATAATAAGCATGATTTGTGCTTACTTAACTTGTCAATTTTAATGTACACCAAAATGCGGTTAGCGGTTGGTTTTAATGAAGGATATACTTACTTTACATGTTATATGTATGTAAGTATTATGCAACTATGATTCCATGGTATGGAATGGGCTCCCATTAGAATTACTCCTTATATGCCTATAGGGTTTATTCACATGCGTTTTATTGCAGCCTTAAGACTGTCCTTTTCAGCCGGAGTTGGGTCGGGAGCGCTCCTGAGTAGTAACCGTGAAGGGGCGCTATATAAATCTCCGTAATGAATTATGCGTATTTCAACATTTGTATAGCGCCTTTCTAGTACATGGTTGTAGACTTATTGTCTGTAAATTGATTGCATATGGTTCCAACACAGATAATATATGTCTTCCAAACCACTTAAACCGCATGTGAAGTAATTTTCTACACAACTGATCATCAAAATAAAGTGTGTATTGCTGCAGACCTATTGTTCCCGTATGGTTCCTAAATCGAATATAAGTTGACTTTAGTTCAATCTGATTCAGTCTGACTGATAAATCCGGTGCCTCCATACGACACTAGTGCTTTCATATCATAATTATATCTGCGAAAAGTGGATCGAGTGCCCATAAAAAGACACACACACACACACGCACACACACACATACACGCACACGCACACACGCACGCACACACACGCACACACTCACACACAAACACACACACGCACACACACTCACACACACACACACGCACGCACACACACAAATCCTGAGTGCCTTCCCATCGCAGTCGGCATTCGGCAAAAATAACGAAAAAAATAATTGTCCGGAGACATCTCAAAATCTATTATTATCAGTCGTAGACGCCATCAAACCCGAAACACCGAACACCAGATGGCGTGTTCGATACCGCAGACTATAAATCCGAAGATGCCAATTCAGTCTGACGTAAGAGCGCCGGGAACAACGGCGGACAAACGCACTTCCCGTGAACTCGATTTTTACAACCGCCCGATACTCCGCGACCGGCAAGACTTTCCACCATTCTGCCCGATCAATACTCCTTTATTTTATAATAATTATTGTATTGCATTGTATTGTATTTAAAAATTTATAAAGCGCCTCTCACAGTGAAGAAAAGTCCTCGAGAATAAAGACAAGTTTTGAGGTAGCGAAAAGATGTAGCAGGACCCCCGGATAGTGGTGGAGCGAACAAAGGGGGGAAGTTGATTCCATAGCGAAGGGCCAATTCAGGCAAAGGCACGGGACTGAGCTATGGCCGTTCTCACACGAAGAACAGAAATTATATTCGTTTATTTTAGGGCTGGGCCTTTAACGCGTTATTAACGCGATTAATGCGTTAATTAATTAACGCGATTAAATTTTTTAACGCAGTTAACGCGATTGTCACTGCGCCCAATTATTTCTAGAAATGCGCTAAAACAATTCTTGATAAAACCGCTCAGTTTAAAGTTTAAACTTAAAAGTAAACACTAAAACGTAAAAACAAGTAGTAAAAGCATTGTCTGCTTTTTGTTTATTGACTGCAATCATTGATATAGCGCATATTCAACGTAATTCCTCCGAGTCGGTACAGTTGTACTTGTTATCTATAGTGGCATGCGTTAAAAATTAATCGTGGTGTTACAAATTTTAATCGTGCGATTAATTTCGATTAAAATTTTTAATCGTTGCCCACCCCTAGTTTATTTTAATTCAAACTGATAAACGGCAATATGATTACATGAAATAGTAGTAACACATGATAACAAGTTAAACAAGAGTCCATTTTTATAACTGCATGGCAGCTTGTTATGTGCTGATCCATCCTACTGCTGCTCATTTTACCATCGCCCCTAGGGAGTGGAAGGCTGAGTCAACCCTATATAGGGTCAGCAGGTATCGAATCCGCTTCTGTTCTTCGAGCCTGTGTATCATCCAATTTCGCGCAGCACATCTGCTCGCTAGTTCGTAAATTCCTTTCTGGGGAATCCTCGGCCACAACGGATTCGATCGACCACAAATGGTTGATAGGAAGAGATCCAAAGGCAAGGGATGCGAACAGCCACCAATCCTCATGCACCAGGGTGAGAAAGTTTCTCAGTCGTCCATTAAGGTCGTCACCAAAGAGGGGTCACCCAGATCAGGACACGGGAGGGGTCATGCCCAGCGCGGACGTCTGCAGCAAATTTGGTGCAGTTATTTCATTATCATCCTGCCTCTGCTTTTAACAACTTTTGCCAGGCATGCGCTGGATCTCATTACAGTCCGTTTGCTGGACGTGGTAGTGTCAAAGTACCTAACCCCGTACAACAGTTAGTTCTACAAAATCAACATATTAATCTGGGACTTAGTACTCCGCTGGAGTGCACATTTCTGAAAAAATGGGGAATATGCCAAATGCGGACTAGGAGACGGATTGGTCAATAGTAGGCCATTTTGTGCTGACAACCTATTCATTCCTTGTTATTTTAATTCAAACTGACAATATGATTGTATGATTACATGAAATGAAATAGTAGGAACACATGATAACAAGAGTCGATTTTTATAACTGTATGGCAGCCTATTAGGCGCCGATCCGTCCTACTGCTGTGTCTACCCCCCACCTGGAATGGGAGAACCACCCCTACTCTGGCCGACTGTATCAATTTTCGTAATATTGCAGGTCATTATATTGTCGAAAATCAACAACAACCCCAATTAAATTTCACCCCAAGTTTATGTCCAAAAATGTAACCCCCCCCCCACTCTTGGCAACCGTGGGAGATTGAAGGGTACACGAGGGCTAACGGTAACTCTCTGTACGTCGTGACGACCCCTCATCTGTCAAGCAGAGCCAAGGAAACCCCTTTAAATGTAAATGTGCAATTTGAATTGCAGCTAATCAACATCGCTAAAAGCAGCCAATTAATACAGCATTACAACGATAGGCGACGATTGGCACAGTAATTAATTCAAAACTTAAACAGGTCAGTCTGACATGACCCTATCGGCGGTGACTGTGGGCGTGTCTCTGGCCCATTTCCAATTCTAATTTCCGGCCATTGCGACAGTGCGTCATACACTGCACAGAACAGGGGCAGCGCTAACGGGAAATTGATGCCTAGTACCGTAATGTTAAGGCGAAAATCTAAAGTCTGTCAATAAAGTCCAGGTTATGCTACATGATCTATATCAGCAGTTGTCACTGTCCATTATGATCTACAATTTAAATAAGTAAGTAGCGAAACCTTTAAAACATGCATGCACATTTACATGTAAATGAAAAAGATGCAGGTACAATAACATCTGCATGTAAGCAAAGAACACATACATGCATCAGATCCAGGTTTAGTGAATGTGTAGCCTTTTAAAAGTATTGGTAGAATTGTAAATTGTAAAGACCCATGGATGTCTTACATGGATGTTTATTGTAACACCCATAAGGAAGATTAACTCTAAAGATCAATGTGTTAGAAGGAAGTTCAACCATAAAGATCTAAGTTATAAGAAATCCAAACTTTAAAGACCCAAGTGTTAGGAGGAAACTTACTTATAAAGACCCAAGTTTTATATGGAAGCTTACTGTACAGACCCATGCTATAAGAAATCTTACGTTTAAAGACCCATGTGTTAGAAGGAAGCTTCCCTATAAAGACCCAGTTTCATAAGGAAGCTCAACTGTAAATACTCATGCTATAAGAAATTAACAGTACAGACCCAAGTTTTATAAGGAAGCTCAACTGTATAAAGACTCAAATAATAAAGAATCTTAACATTAAAGACCCACATATTAGAAGGAAGCTCAACTATTACCCTAGTAATAACGAACCTTAACTTTAAAGACTCATGTGTTATAAGTACACTTAAGTAAGTAAGTAAAAGTAAGTAGTATAGTCTTAACAGCAAAGATGCAACTGACCGTGAACTTTTCGACGGCTGTGAAATCCTCGTCCAGAAAGACACGAGCCCTGTCGTACGGCTGCATCTCGTCACTGGCCAGCAACATTCTAAACAGAAAACCAATGCACGTTCATCATCATCATCATCATCAGTTCCTGACGCCAGCCATTAGATGGCGATGGGTACGAATAAATAATCGCCATTGTCCTCGGTCATTTGTTAAGTCCATTGCATCCTAAGTGTTAGTCCAAGTGATGTTTTGTCCTCATTTATGCTGTCTATCAAGCATATAGTCGTGGTCTGCCTTTGTTTCTTCTTTTTTCCTTCGAATCTTGCATGTAGTGCATTGTGTGGGATTTGGTCAACTGGCAATCTCTCTAAATGTGCAAACCATTGAGCTCAATAGGTCAGTAAATGTGCTATATAAATGAATTTATCCATACGCTAAATGTGCAGATTCAACACTCCTTACAACCTGCCCAGTCCAGAACTCTATTAAACCAAAATTCAATTTGATCCAAATTCAAAATTTATCTAGATGCAATCCAACTTACTCTAATCAAAACCAGAGTCAAATTCAATTCTGCTTATTCTGATGAAATTATTCATACAACCAATTAAACCTAATTACAGAAACTGAACCAATCGCATTCAAAACAATTCCAATCCATATACGCCAGAATTTATAAACTGAACTCATTTTAACATTTTTCTTTAAAAGGCAGGACTCGATACAACTCCCAAAGACGGTATCGTACGGAGATTACAGTTTAAGCCAAATTCAGAGCCAGCCAACAGAATCTTCTGCAACTGAACCCAATGCATCAATACTAGCCATTAGTACTAATTCTAGTCAATCATCAATGTAATCTACTCTGCATGAAACAAGACCACATTGTACAGACTAACACTCAACTGAATTAACTTAAAACATAATATTTTGTTTTGTTATTGTAGTGTAGGACTCTAGATAATTTGTATAATTATTAGGTTTCATCATAAAAATTATCTTCATTTACTTTAACGGCTATTCTGCAATATTCAGTTTGAATAAAATTAATATTGTCTCAATTTCTGGGGGCAAATAAATTTGTAAAAATTAGCCTAGGATTGGCATACGGCCCCTGAGCTGCCCTTAAAATCTTAGGGTGGCCCTCTGTTAAAAGAAGTTGCCCATGCCTGGTATACTACAATCGAAACCATTCCAATGCCATCGAATTCAGTGGCGTAGCAATGGGTTGTGCAGGTTGTGCAAAGCACAAGGGCCCCCGGCGGCACAAGGGCCCCCTGCGGTCAGACCGTCAGAGGGGCTTTCCTTTCAGAATGTAATAAAATCAACTTAACCAAGCTTAGTTAGCTACATGGGTAAGAGCCTAGGCTGTGTCTCATGCTCCTCTATGCAAGAGAGCGTGCGGATTGTGGTTCGCCTCCCGAAGGCGGCTTATTTCAAATATCTAAAACTCTCAAGCTAGAATGGTCCGTGCACGGAGACGTACCTTACATGCCGTAAACTTGACACTTGTGACTTGTCCAATTTGATAATCTGACCTAATTTATGTTGTATGCTACAGCGCTTTTTGCACAGCGTCTTTTGTTTGAAATCGAAGGAGGTTCAAGGGGGAGGGGCCCACCCCTGAAGCTCTGCCCAAGGGCCCCCAAAAACCTTGCGACGCCACTGATCGAATTCAATCCACTCCAGCCTCATATATACCGCACAACTTCCATGGTGCCCACTTGAAGCGGGCTGCTTCTAATAATGCTGCACAAGGCATTGTCAAAAGACGTCACGTCCCCTATACAGAGCACAGCCTCTAATGCGTATTGGTCGGAAAGTAATCCAGAGGGTGCAACATAGCTTTCATCTTAGACAGTATATACGACAGACAAGACCGCAAGACTTTCAAGACCAAACATAAATAAGTCCTCGGCAAAATGGCCAGCCATTCTTCGAAGGTAGGAAACTAGGAATACACTTAGACAACGTCTGGTTTCATCAGACACTTAGGAGTCGGAAACACTGGCAGGTCTAACAATGGCATCATCGTTATTTTTATATGCTTATCACGTATCAGTGGATGGCGCCGAGATATAATTGTGCATGAGAGACTTGTTCAAGGACCCTATACTCTAACCATACTGGCTATATAGTGTCTGCCATTAGGCTATATCAGTGGTTCCCAAGCTCTTTTGATGGAGGGCAAAGTCTTACTTTTAAAATATCATGGCGGGCCACAGAGAGCTGAGGAGCCGTCCTCAGTTGCAGTGGCGTAACTAGGGGTTCGCACTTTGCGCCCCCCCTCTCCCGCGCCCCATGCAAAACTCATGTATAATAGTTACTTTTTTCCACCATTTCTTTAACAACAAAATTGTCAGAAGCCTAAATCAAGAAAACAAGGTAATTTAATTTTTTTCAAAATTTGCGAGTGACTGTCGCGGGCCACATTCAAAGGATTGGCGGGCCACTTTTGGCCCGCGGGCCACGGTTTGGGAACCACTGGGCTATATGATGATGATGAGTTCTCTGCCCGAAGGCAGGTCCATTTGCTTTTATGCCACCCGGGGATGAGATGAGTGAGAGGTGATTTCCCGTTGCCTTCCTCACAGACAACTGTGGGTGAGCAACTTTGTACAAGTTGCTCACCCACAGTTGTCGCTAGTTACGCAGTGGTTTCAGGTAGATTTGAACCTGCGACCCTCCAGTTACATGGCACAGAACATACCGTTACACCACCACGTCCCATACGTTACAACGTAATGTAAAACAGATAATTCACGCGGCGTAGTTCATGAGCACTCCAATTTCTAGACGTATTTACCTAGTCGTAATAAAGGGGCTCTGATACCAGACACGCTACGCTGTACATGGTTATTCTGGCGACATTCACTAGAATCTGCCAGTAACAACACTTATTTAAACAGTGGGTGCGTGTAGATCACCTCGGTTTTTACCGTTACATGACACTATAACTTAACAAGCGCATGTGTGTCTGGATGCTTTTCAACTACAGTAGTATACTCTGTTAACAGACACTACCTCAAACAGTGCACTTGTCTATGGTGACTTCTTCACTGTTACCAGACATTAGACATTATGGTGCTTGTCTATTGTGCTTTCTAACCACACTATAGCAACCATTGTTACACGACATTAAACAGTGCACTCGTCTATGGTGCTTTCTAACAGTAGTGCCTGCTATTATCGGCAATTCTTCCCATAACCCTAATGGGCGATAAGGGACGAGACTGTAGTCTGTAGGTGCGCCATAAAGCCGAAGATGCCAAGGGAAAGATAGGAAGGGGAAGAGACAGAGGCGGGGTAGATAGGCGCAATGCACCGAATTTCATACCACCGCGAAAAAGCTGAGTGGATGAAAGCAAATTGCAGGTGCTTGGCATCTGAAGAGAACATCAAAAAGGAACTAAAAGACATCAGATGTGAAGAATCAAGAAGAAGGATGATCGCAGGGTAGGATTATCGCCAAGAAAAACGTTAATCTTATGAAAGAATGATCAGAGAGTAGGCTGTTCACAGTGAACTGCGCAAAATGAAAACTGGACGAGGAGTAGGCAGCTGTTTAGAAAATGAATGACAATATATACAGCATGCTACATAGAAACAATTGGTGATTAAGATACTGAAAGAAGATCAATCTGGTAACGAACCAATCAAAGACGAAACGGCTAGTTGTTATCTGACATTATAGGCCATGCTGCTCAAAGAGTGGTTCGCCAGCGTTAGCCTGGTGGTGCGCGGAGCCGATGTAGTTACCCAAAAATTATCCCAACGTCCTTCCCTCCATGCTGCATAAGACTGTGCAATATTGGAGCTCCGTAAATAGCTTTCTGCCCTGTTTTTAAAGGAACTTACTTACCAATTTCTTTATTTAGTTTTCTTTATTTTTTTACCGGAGGTGATTTTTCTTAATCGAGGTAGTTCTAATCCCTCAGGCTGCTAAAACTATGGAAGTCCTTAACTGATGATAGTGGTGTTTTATTTATTATTTTAATTTCCTTAAGAGTGTACCTGGTTGCAGTTTGTCAACGTGTTGTCAATACAGGAAACGAATATAACACTGTGCAATATTTGAGTTCCGTAAATAGCTTTCTGTCCTGCTTTTTACATAACTTAAATTTGACCTGTTTTCATAATATCTATATTACTTTTTTATATTACCTAATCTATTGATTTGCTGAAGTCACTGGTCATGTCAGAGTACAAGATTTTTACATTAACGATCATTTTGTTCAATTCCGATAATAATCATTGGGCCCTAGGGCGTTCGGTAGTCCACTGTAGTTTGACTTATGTTCAGTGTTGACCAGAGCGAAGGACTCTGAAAACCACTAGAGTACTTAGGTGAATTAGAAGGGAGAAATGGCACCTCCAACAGCATATCATGGGCACAGTAGCCTATTGGTCAAAGCACTCCCCTTGTAATATGGAGAGTATGGGTTCGAGCCTCCTCCCCTGAAACAGTTACTGTGTATACGGACTTGAGCAAGTCCTTAACTCACAAGTGCTCAGCGCCACCGATTGATGCTTGGTCATGCGATAGCAGCGTTCAATAAATGCGCAAATAAAAAAAACAGTCAAACAGAATAATCTGCGTAGGCTAATGCGGCGGGAAAAGCCAACCATTGACCAAAATGAAACAGAGTAATCAGACACAGAGTATAGATACAAGCATAAAACAGTCAAAGCGGATGATGATGGATCCACATGCTAATCACCCTTCACACAGACAAACAGACAAACTGACAACCAAACAGATGGCCAACCAACAAGAGTGCAATCATGCAAGTGCACTACACTGATTTTTGCCAGAACAGTTTTTTCCGACAACGCCTGTGTGCTTAACACAAACATGGCACTTCTGCGATACGTGTACTTTCACGCGGCTTCTATTCCCAGCTACTTGTGTCCTTATCATCGCGCCATTTTTACAGGCAATCATGCGCTGCCATCACTTGAGAACAATCTGTTTTCTTTAAAAATCTGCAATACCGTACACCATCTTTTAGCTGTCAGGGGGTCGCAGGGTTTATCCTTCTAGCATTTCTTCTAATTCAGCTGACAAGATGAATGAATGAATGAATGAATGTTTGGGGTCCAGGAAAAAATATCTCATGAGTGGTAAGTTGTTTGTGTGCACTTTGGCAGCAGTGCTGCTTCCAGAATACGCTGCCAGCAATAAATTTCTTTTATCGACTTGTTCCCGGGCCGTTTGGTACCAAAAATTAGACTAGCACGTGCCTAACCTAAATGTAACAACCCTCAACTAAACACTTCCATAGTACCATCGAAATAATCAATTGTCACCTCCTTGGAAAACTTTTCACAAGCCACATACCTTACTGAATCCTGTTAAAGAAGTCCTTGGAGCTAGCCCTAAGAGGCAGCCATGGGTATGAATTCTTAGCGACTTCATTTTTCTTATCCCCGGCATATGGTGGCAGGTGACCAGTCTTCCCCATGCCGTCTTATCAGTCCTCTCCCTTGCCGTCAGATCTGCCCACCGACAGTGTACGGCCATTGTACTCATTCTAGCCAAGTCGGCTATAATGTACACAGTAGAAATTTAGTCATTTTGGCAGAAAATCGATTTGCCTACCAAGGTCAGGGACAAGTGTGGTCAAAACCGAAAGGGGGAAACTTCTGCAGGAAGTCTCAGACAATGGTGGCTGATGAGCTGCTTTTATCTTAAATGCTTGTGACAACGGCCTCAGCCGGAAGGTCACACACAAACATGTCGTCGCAAACCCAAACGAACAGCGGATGACCAAACATTATTACCTAAGTTCTTGCCAAAATAGTCTGCCTGTAGCGAGAACATTCACGTAAATATACACTCATGTGTATGTATGTATGTATGAGCACTTGTTATAGCACCCCTTCCAGATTTCTACTCAGAGGCGCTCCCGACTACAGCGTGGACACTGAATCGGAGTTTCACGCGAAGCGCATGAGCAATTGCGAGTGAAGGACTTGCCCAGGGTCCCTACGCGGCGGCTTGAGGTGGATTCGAACCCGCAACCCTCCGGCTGCAAGGCACCGAACATACCCCTACACCACCGCGCCCCACAATGTGTATTTTGTGTATTCTATATGCATGCATGCATGCGGCAAAATGAATGAATGAATGAATGACTACGACAATTTCTACAGCGCCATAACACGGCACATGCCGTTACAAGGGCGCTTTAACAAGTTCAACACTGAATCAGAGATACGCTTTTCCAAAGTAATATGTCTTGAGCCTGGGATTGAATGACTCCATAGTAGGTGCAGCTCGTATTGAAGGTGGAATGCTATTCCATTCCTTTTGATGATCCTATACTCTGCACCCATAGATACATGTATAAGTATCGGAAAAACAACTTTTACATTTTTTGAACCGTGCTTTTGTAACTGTATTGTAATGACAGATTTATGTAGCTTCTCAACACAGGCACTCCCGAACTGACAACACACATGCCTGATCAAGCAAAACAGTTTTTAAACACTCATGATAAATGGATAAATAACCGATTTACCTCCACATCTTTCAAATACACACTTGCATACATGCATCCACAACAGTAAAGGAATGGACATAAGGAAAGATCTATATAGATCTACATCTTTCAAATGCATACCCTCATACATGCACAAAAGCCAGTCTGGTTACAGGTAGGGGTCATTCCATGTCAAATCAACCAGTAAAATAGCAATTTGCCCCCACACCCCTTTGGATTTTTTTATGGCTGATGAGTACCAATGTACCTCAATATAAAACCAGTGTAAGTATTATTATATATTATTCCTACCTGCTGGAATTTGAGTGAGAATTGGCCTCTGTGATATTCTGCTCATATTTTCACTGTTATTCCTAATTTTGCATGTAGTTTGTGTATAATTTTTTTATAAAAATTCAAAGGGGTGTGGTGTACACCACTGGTTGATATGACGTGGAATGACCGTAGGGCTGGGCCGATTAATTATCCGTTCGGTAATCGGTTCAGACAGGATTTTGCACTAATCGGTATTAATTTGAATCGGCGATCCCAGGCCTTACAATCCGAAAAACAAAAAAGTAACATTTTTCACCAAAAACAATTCCTTTTTCATTAATACAAAAATAGTCACCGAATTTGGCGACCTCCTACGGTAATATAACGGTTTCAATATTTAATCTTATGTATTGAAAGTCCGTGTAAAATAATGAAATTGAAGGTCGACGCATCATCAAAAATGGCGGACAGTCGGGCTTTTTAGTAACAAACAGTGCCTAGAATCAAATAAAAGTGAATAATTTCCCATTAATCGGAATCGGAAATCGGCAAAAAATGCCAATCTGCTCATCCCTAGTTATAGGCCACAACTAATTTCCTATGTTCATGTCGCCTAGCCTCATCTGCCACAACAGATACTACTGCGAGCAGCCAAACATGTATGTTTATGAGAGCCATGGTGTGTCGGCAGAGTCTTCAAAGGTAACGATTGGCCTGTGGCAGAGACAAAGTCCATGTGACAGACTGGATGAATGTTTAAGAATGGGTCCCGTAACGCCATCTGACGATTGTATAATGCATACGCCAAGCAGAAACTCGCGCTTGAGCCTCCACTCTTTCAGACTAATTGATGAACAGGGACGATTGTCCACGTAGAGAGGATGGGAGGGAAGGAAGGATGGATGGAAGGGAAGAAGGGAGGGATGGAAGGAGGGATGGAAGGAAGGAAGAAGGGATGGATGGATGGATGGATTGATGGATGGAAGGATGGATGGATGGATGGATGGATGGATGGATGGATGAGATGGATGGATGGATGGATGGATGGATGGATGGACCATTGAGATCTAGACAGTTCTAGACTCGAGACCTCCTTGGACGGATGGGCCAGAAGGGCAGGAGGAAGGGTGCACCACGGATGGAGGCATGGAGGGCTAACGGAGGACGGACAGTAGTTATCTTGAAGAGGCGCTATATAAATTTCAAAGACAGATAGAAGGAATGAGGGAAGACAGAATGGAGAACGAGAGTGCTTGACACACTGTCAATGTGTCAGCCTATCATCGCTACATTCAGGATTCGAATCCCAGTGAACCAATTAAATGAGTTTATTTTCAGATTTCGACCTGGTTTCGGAGCAGATGAAGATATGCTTACCGCAATTTCACCTCAAGTAGCCACTGACGGATGCTCGTGCTGGAACGAGCTCTCCCTGGAGCTATGCCTATACTTCCCAGAACTCACTCTCTCTCTCTCTCTCTCTCTCTCTCTCTCTCTCTCTCTCTCTCTCTCTCTCTCTCTCTCTCTCTCTCTCTCTCTCTCTCTCTCTCTCTCTCTCTCTCTCTCTCTCTCTCTCTCTCTCTCTCTCACTCTCACTCACACACAGGTTCTGTATTTATCTTAAAACAGTTCTGTTTGGCCGTGCTGGAGTCGGGAGCACCTCTGAGTAGTCCCCTTGAAGAGGTGCTATATAAATCCTAGAATGAACGAATGAATGAATGATGATAATGGCACTATAGAAGCCATTAGATCAGACTAAAATCAATCTGGGCTGTTAAGGTGGCGAGTACCAGCCGCCTTCGCTAGAGGGCCACAATTCACGTGAATTCGTTTTACATTTCAATGTTTTTTAAGTTAATACAATAAATACTTCTCTTATGATTGTGGATATGTCTGAGCCTCGATCAAAAGATGTTTCAACCTTGCAACCATGATTCTGAGTAATATCTAGACAAGCAATCCCAAGAAAGGACACCCCTTAACCTCTCAACGTATTGCTAATCTAATCTAATCTAATCTAATCAATGTGCTATCTTCAACAATACCCCACCTCTAAGAACCTACCAAAAGGCTGCAAGCAAAAGGCTATCTGACTCTACTATGCAGGTAAGCTGAAGAAGAAACTGACGTTACGTCAAGTCAAATGAAACACTAGCTCTACATTCTACACACAAGTGCCTGGTAGTAAAACAATCACTGCAGCCCATACCTTCCAACAGTGCAGTATTTTACAAGTAGACCCAACGAGCCACCACTTATGCATAATATATATAGACTACAGTGACCACTGCAATAAAACTGTATGCTAACAAGCACTGTCTGATATTGACTTTTCTGGTGCAAAGGTCACTTGGTTGAGTGGCATAGGAAAAAGTACTAATATACATATATATATACATACACATATATATATATACATACATGCACATATATACATATATATATGCACAAACACACACATATATATGCATCAGATGGTAATATTTATATATAATGTATATATGTATAAGTATATATTTAATACATATATATATAATATGTATATATATATATATATATATGCGTCAGATGGTCTGTCCTTGGGCTTGAAATGTGAGCCCAATAAAGAAACCTCCCCAGAGATGGTCACTGTCTGGAGAGAGAGAGCTTGTGCGTCCATCAACAGTGCCTGATGCCTTTTCATTAGTCTGCCTGCTCAGCTGGTGACGCTATATAAATACGCCAACTAAATAGATGGGGGCCTCTTTCCGGGACGCCTGATTGATCTGTCTCCGTTCCACATCGGATGTGTAGATCGTGCGTCTTTTTTAGGATTGACTGTAGACAGTTCGCTGATTCACACTGGTCACTATATCACAGAAGATATCTTATATTCACAGCTGAATCGAAAATATAGTCGTTTCGTCTGAGTAGCTGTGGAAGTTGGGAGGCAAAAAATTATTGTGTCTGGATTCAGTGGCGTAACGAAGGGTTTCAGCGCCTGGGGCAAGGGTTGATGACTGCGCCCCTTTTAATTTTCTATTTTGATTTTTAATCGTTCTTGTCATAGTACTGTGTACCACTGATAGCTAAATTTTGCGCCCCTCTGGTGTTGTGCCCGGGGGCGGCTGCCCCCTCTGCCCCCTTCGTTACGCCACTGTCTGGATTCTTCATGTTTTGGACCATACCTCTGAATGTACGCGTTCACATGTTTATGCATGCATGCATGTATTACTATGCAAGTATGAATGCATGAATGTATGCATGCACGCAACGTTCCCTCTAATGTGAGCGCGGTGGTGTAGGGGTATGTTCGGTGCCTTGCAGCCGGAGCGTTGCAGGTTCGAATCCACCTCAAGCCACCGCGTAGGGACCCTGGGCAAATCTTTCACTTGCAATTGCTCATGCGCTTCGGCGTGAAACGCCGATTCAGTGTCCGCACTGTAGTCGGGAGCGCCTCTGAATAGAACTCTTGAAGGGGCGCTATAACAAGTGCTCATACATACATATAATGAAAACATGCAAGAGCGCTGAGCACTGACTGCAAGAGACGTGGGCAACAATTTTCCATTCTAACAATAACCGCGTGACGCAGATGAATGCACTTATTTTTCATTGTTTTAAAGCACTGTCTAGTGTGCTGTGCAGCGTGACAATGCCGCTGTGTGACCTCATTTATATTTATATTTGAACTTTAAAACAACACCCTGGTTTTAAAGCATATAAAATTCACATCCGTGACGTCAACTGCGCGGGCGTCATACGGCTGGCGCGGGCGTGCGGCCGTCACGCGGGCGACTTATAAAGGGAACATTGCACGCTACACGATATCTAAACGATATAATCGTTTCTCATGAATATGAATATCCATAATGAATGACGTTCGAGTAGCTACAGAAAAAGCGTCAGCTGTTGGCCCTAGAGAACGAGTATACGTCGGTGCTGGAGGAGCCTTTTGACTGGGAACATATTCAACCTACTTGATGAATTTATTGACGTGCTGCATCGATTCTTCATAGTTCTTTCCACCAACTTCTTGACAGTGAATTGCTAGGAACTCCGGCTCAAGCTTTGTGATTGTCTGCAAAAGATAAAATAAAAAACACTGCAAATCATTTCTGCCTATTAATTTTTTATTTTCCAATTGTTCATGTTACTCAATCTCGGCTCTACAGCTAATTGGTGCTTCTTGTAACCAGTAGCATTCATGACAAACTGGATCTATTGAATTAAACGAATAGTGATTGATTGATTGATTGATTGATTGATTGATGAGCAAGAAAGAAAATAACTAATAAGACAAAATCATTTTTTACTTATTTCTTCTTTACTTGTCATTTATGCTCGACTTTTTGCAAGAAACCAATAAACATGAGTATAATTATATTAGCATCAATTTTTCACATCAGAAATTTCTTTCAATGCTGCCCTTAAGTGGCCTCCCACAAAGTCCAGCATACCTTCAAAGAAATCAATCATAAAATGTGGCTGATTGCATTGCTATCTGTCATAGGAAAATTGCCACTCTGCGGTCATGCTATGATTTAAATCAAGGACAAGGACAAGCAGTGGGAGCTGTCAAACGATGTAAAAATGTTTGAGCTTGACACTTCAGAGCCATATTACTTAACTTCACGTCACTGTTACTATTAAAAATTCACAGACTGTTATAGCGCCACCATATAATAACGAGACATCAATTAATGGCTCCAAGCAGCCGTGTGTGATGAACTTGCTCAGAGGCTCAGCGGTGCTACCACCTCGGAGAATGCTCCAATGCGTCGTATATATATACTCTCTCTTAAAAATACTGTTACATAATCAGTCTTAAAGTGTGAACTTCAGCCCAAGACCTTATGTTGAGATATGGCTCATCGTAATCGTAATCGTAAGCTCCAAATTTCTAAAGCGTCACTCGAAAGCTAAGCGCAGGGCACCAGCTTATTCACGAGCACTGCATCGAGTCAAGAGGGGATGTTCAAAGGATAGGCAGAAGGAGGTCCAAGTCCGGTTGCCAGTGGGTTAGAGTAACTGTTAAAGCAGGTGTCGTTTAGGACTGGAAGACGGAAGATCAGATGAGTTGGGGTAGGAATTCTTAAAGAGGTGAGACTTCAGTTTTGAGTAGAAAGCCCGAGCAGAGTCTGGGGAGGTCACGGACCCAGACATTGACAAGTACATGGACTTTCATTTCAAAGTGTGGACTTCTCCGCATCAATTATTGTGGATGACTCACTCTGCACTAGTGCAAATCCACACTTTGCTGCAAAAATCCACATAAGTCTAGCAAACTTAGCTCAACAAAGTAGTCTCCACATTAAATACGAGTAAGTTGGCGCTATAGAAGCTACTAAACTTTTGGAGCCAACTGAACCGACGTCATGAATTTATTGACACGACTAAGTTTGAAAACCTTGGTTCTGGGTTCCGACAGTGCACTGGCCCAGTTAGCTACAGTGGTTAGTGCGTACTGCGTAGGCTGCATCTCGTGCGCCTCATGTGAGAGAGAGCGTGCCTCCCGAATGTGGCTTATTTTCAGAGATTTAAATCCCGGGCTACCACGGTCCCTACACGGGAACCTAATATGGCATAACGTTCATTCAAATGGACAGCGGTGGTGAAGGATCTCAACCAATCAATTCATTGAAAAATGAGCAGGGTCGAGGCCATATATACGGTCGCTATAGGAAAACATGTACATTTACATTTTACTGTCACTACTTCAGGGAATGCTCAAACTCGTACACACAACACTAAAACCGAATGAGCCAGAGCTTTGCTCCCAAGTCTACTGCAGTTAGTAGTAAATTTAGATAAAACCACCTATAAAATTAACTACCGACAGGCGCTCAAAGCCTCAGAGCCAACGGAATAGGTGCAGCAAGACAAGAGAGGAAACTATCACTTAGCATACCTGCAATTCATCTGAGCTTCAACAGTTTATGGAAAGGAAGACTATATCACAGCAAAGGACTAACCACAGCAGAGGACGAACCAAAGTAGAGGACTAACCACAGTAGAGGACTAACCACAGCAAAGGACCAACCACAGCAAAGGACCAAACCAGGCAAAGGACCAACCACAGCAAAGGACAACCACATCAAAGAACCAACCACAGCAAAGAACCAACCACAGCAAAGGACCAACCACAGCAGTCTGTATAGTCTGTAGTTTATAAGGGCTGATTTGACCCTATACCTAAAATTGCATCTTGGTAAAGTCAGGACAAAACCCCCCCGGTACAAAACCCCCGGACAAAACCCCCACTCACAACTTTTGACAATAAAATATTGACTAGATAGTCTAAAAAGATTTCAAGCAAGCGGTTACTTCATACTGCAAGTAATGATGCAATGACATGTGTATTGTTTGGACATTTTTTCAAGCTAACATATTTCGACAAGCAAAATGGTGGAATTTATAGTCAAATGGCTCACTATTATTAATAATTAGTTACGAGTCTACCAAGTATTATCCTGTTCTTTTGGCAACGTTATTTCTAATCGTTACTAATGGGTTAAATAGTAATGTTGTGTGCGATCCCACGCATGTAGTCAAGTAGACTACGATTGCTGAAGTCACGTACAATGTTAACAATCCGTTCATTGGATGCTTTGTACTTTTTCCTTTGGGGTGCTGGTGCGTGACCTCCAACCAGTTGAGCAATCTGAAGATTGTTGAGGTCTTGCTCCCGCCTCAGCACATCGATGAACTTCCAGATGTGCTGTTGATCGGAATCTCTAGGCTCTACCTACCCTCATTATTTACTTGATTAATTAGCACCTCTTCAATGTGCTGTTGATCAGAATCTCTAGGCTCTACCTACCCTCATTATTTACTTGATTAATAAGCACCTCTTCAATGTGCTGTTGATCAGAATCTCTAGGCTCTAGTCGCTCTACCTACCCTTTAACACCTTTTCAGTTACTTGCTAGATTATTTAACACCTCTTCAATTTGGGGCTGGTGGGTGGGTTTTATACCGGGGGGTTTTGTCCGGGGGTTTTATACCGGGTGGGTTTTGTCCAGGGGGTTTTGTCCGGGGGTTTTGTCCGGGGGTTTTGTCCGGGGGTATTGTCCTGCTCCCGACACAAGGACACCTAGCAATACAAGCAGGAACCTCACATTGCCCTTCTAATCAATGATCGGTGCAGCCCCAGAGTACATCAGGGAGCTCTGTGTTCCAGTCTCCAGCCAGCCAGGTCGTCGATCCTTAGCTCTGCAGCTCGTGGGGACTTGATGGTCCCACGCTCCCGTACATCGATGCGGGCGCACCGTGCCTTTTCATGTATTGGACCTTCGCACTGGAATAGCCTTCCATTAACAATTCGTAACATTGCACCGCAGGCAGCTCAGGAAACATTTTCGAAACTTCTTAAGTCGCATCTGTTTAGATCTGTTGGGTAGTCACGTTTAGCGCCTTCGTGAGTTTCTTGTAGGGCGCTATATAAATGGCCATATACATACATACATACATACAATCCATACCGGCAATCCCCTAACCACAGTCTTTAATCTACCACACCAAATCCATCACTCCAAGTTCAATTAGATTAAGAAATTCCTCAAGTATTCCTCATTAGCACAGGAATAGCTGCCTCAATGGTTCATTGGTTTCAGGAACTAAATCAATTCGTGCAGATCAAGAAGGTGATCTCATCTGGCTGCCAACAAGCTTCCAATCGCCGTGCTGCCATTTGGCGCTAATTTGGTGCAAAATGAAGCAGAATTGGTGGCCGATGCCATGGTAACATCCAAGCAATGGTTGCTACAGGCAGAGACTAATGTCCTTCAGCATATGGTCGTATTGATAATTGAGCACACACACAACCTACCTGGAGATAATTATGTAAAAGGATACCAGCTTTCAACCTCGGAAATCCAGGTGCATCAAAGGGGAAAGCTGACAAGGTTTTAATGAGCTGCAAGATTGCTCTGTTGTTCCATTGATGTTACCTACTCCGTGCCACTACAGTCTACACTCCAGGCAGAGATAGGCAAGGTAATCCCTTATTTACTACAAACAGGATCTGCCCTCCGAGGTGTGGTCATATATATAGGCTGAAGGATATCCTGACTGAAGCACAAATGTGACAACAGTAATCCAACAACCTATAATTTTAACATTTTGGTTACATGGCTTGACAACTAACTGTCAATTTCACACCAGGAGTTGAACCCCAGATGCTGAAGAAGAAGAACAGTTCCTTAAGCTAGCCCTGAGGCAGCCATGGGTATAAAGTGTTAGCACGTTCATTTTCTTAGCCTCGGCATATGAGGGCGGATGGCCAGTCCTCTCACTCGCCGTCTTATCTTCCCACCGACAGTGTACGGTCAGTGTATACTCCGTATAGCTGAGTTGGCTAGGGGTGCAGGTGGAGCATAAATCTCAAACCAAATTTCTGCTCTGTGGGGATTTGAACCCCTGACCTCTCGATTGACAGTCCAGCACACTAACCACTAAACTATCGAGCACCCCTGATGCTGAACTAATAGGCAATACATTTAGTAAATTTTTCACCATCCTTGCCATCCTTTCAATCAACACTTTACTTCGAGCCTTACCTCAATCAACACTTTACCTCGAGCCTTACCTCAATCAACACTTTACCTCGAGCCTTACCTCAATCAACACTTTGGCACGCCGACAAAAGAGCGCCCGACAAAAGCGCGCCGACAAAAGAGCGCCGACAAAAGAGCGAACGACATAAGAGCGCCAGACATAAGAGCGACCGACATAAGAGCGAATCAATCAATCAGCGGGGCTTAGGGGTCGTCCATAAAGGACGTCCGCATAAAAATGACCTACTTTGGACCCTCTCCCCCTTGTCCGCACTTGTCCGCATTTAGTCTTACCCCCACCCCCTTGCGGACGTCCGCATGCCAACCAAAACCAATTAACATAATAAAACACCAAAATCGTGAATAACTTAATGTTGTTAATAAACCACTAGGTCTATCTTATTTAAAAGCATGTTATTTAAAATGTCAAAAGGTACACTAGCATATTAGAGCATATTAGCATTTAGAGGTTTTTGTGACAGTTCTGGTATTAGTATTAAATTCAGACATTTATTTAGTCTATTTAGTCTATTTTTTCTGAAATCGTTATTATACAGTATTAGTATTAAAGTCAGACATTTATTTAGTCTATTTAGTCTATTTTCTTCACAGCACTTTGTTGAATAAATTGCACTAGGATTATTCTTTGTGGTTGTTTTTATTTTTAATCTTAAAAGTACATCGCTCTTATGTCGGGCGCTCTTATGTCTGGCGCTCTTATGTCGTTCGCTCTTTTGTCGGCGCTCTTTTGTCGGCGCTCTTTTGTCGGTCGCTCTTTTGTCGTGCCACCCAACACTTTACCCCAGTGTATGCATTTGGCTATTTTTATATAGCGCCTTCAGTAAACTCACAACGCACTAAAACATGGCAACCAAACAGATCGGAATGATGACATTTAACATCAGTTGAACCTGCTCCTTGGGATCCCTCTGTCAGAGAAGCATCTAATCTGAGAGGAAAAATTTCTGAAGGATGTTCACATGCACGAAAAACAATGATTTGCCAGCATTGTTGTGTATACAGCAGCGCAGCATAGATGTGCATAATATATATATATATGTATATACGTATTATATCAGGGCTGTTAACAATACTGGAAAAAAGTATTGGCAATACCAATACCAATAGTTCATAATAAAAGTATTGCAATACCAATACTATTTCTTAACAGTACTGCAATACCGATACCAATACTTTTACCAATACTTTTCGATACGTAAGTTTGTTTAGTCACGTGAAATAGATTCTTTCCATTCACACCAACGATCATAGATGGCAGAAGAGGCTATTTTCGAAGAAAGAGGCAAAGCATAAAGAATTATTTCTCACTATATCTTGATTGTCACTTACTCAAGCGGTCGAGAAAATATATAAATTATAGTGGAAAAAAGTATTGGTATTGAGGCTAAAAAAAGTATCAGCGATACACATGCGATACCAACAAAATAAAACTATCGCGATACTTGCTGTGATACTGAAAAAAGTATCGGCAATACCAAGTATTGCGATGCTTTATCGCGATATTAACACCCTGTATTATATATAATATATGTATATATATAAATAAATATATATGTGTGTATATACGTGTCTAGATGTACATGTATATTAGTTAACAGAAATTCCCCTAATATCCAATTTTAGCTCGGCTCCTAATAATTCCCCTGCGTAACTTGTAACTAGTTGCGTCTATGACAACTCGATTTGTTCAATTAAACGAATATTGATTGGTATACGGCAGGTCTATCGCACGGCATCTCATCAGGAGTTCAATGTATCTCCGAACTTCCATGACCACATTATCAAATGCCGGACCAGACACTACACCCAGTGCGCCGACTTATCTGCGCCGCCTCCTGCGACGTTTTATTGCGCTGATGTTTCTTCATCTGGTGATAATGGGAGTCGACATGGCCCGTTTGTCCGTCCGTCCGTCCGCCCGCCGGGCAGACCGTCGGGCACGCCGCCTCGGGAGACGGGGTTCAACGTCGAACCGACGACGACGATGGGCGGCGAGATTCATGCGAAATCTCGTGGCCCCATAACTGGGGTTAGCGTCGTAAATGATGAGATACGTCGAGCGCAGGCTGGGCCATTCAGGCGCTGATAGCGAGACTGCGTGCACGAAGTCTGGAAACTCCTCAGGCAGGCAATAACGAAATCCGGCCACAGGGATGGCCAGATAGACGACCAAAGGAATAGTCACACGGATGGGTGGTTGGATGACCAGATGAATAGGCAAATGGGTGTCTAGATGAATAGCTACACAGATAACTGGTTGGATGACTAGATGAATAGTCAAAAGGGTGTCTAGATAAATAGCCATACAGATGACCAGTTGGATGACCAGATTAATAGGCAAGTGTGTGTCTAGATGAATAGCCACGTGGATGGCCGGTTGGATGACCGGATGATTAGTCAAGTGGGTGTCTGGTAGAGCTGTACCGATATAGCTTTTTAACGATTATGCCGATACCGCGTATAGCCGATTATTAAATTGCCGATACCGATACCGCGTATAGCTGATTATTAAACTGCCAATACCCAATTTATGAGACCGAATATTTCATTATTTGTTTAGTCAAAATGTTCGATTCCGAAACATAAACCAGTAATCTATCGTCACAACTATAAGGGTGGAGTCTAAATTAAGTTGGGAAGAAGTTAACGATATGTTTCAATGCGTAAATAATAAGGGACGCAAAACGATAGATGAAAATCGATGAAAAACTTGGAATATGCAATTATAATAAAATTATTAAATTATAACACAATTTTGACATTGGCACCGATTAACCAATTATTTCTGCCGATACCCGATTATACCGATTGTTCTAACAATCGGCCCGATTACGCGTATGGCCGTTTAATCGGTACAGCTCTAGTGTCTGGACAAATAGTCATAAGGATGGCCCGTTGGATGACTAGATGAATAGGCAATGAGGTTCTAGAATTCTAGATGAATAGCCATAAGGGATGGTCAGTTGCATGGCTTTCATGAGATTCAATAAACGATGAATAATGGCTAGAGAAAAGCCAGCGGATCATTAGACGCATGTATGGCCATTTGGATGACCAGTTCCAAGCCCAGAAGAACAGTCACAGAGCTGACCCGGAAAAGAGCAGGCCCTTAAGCCAGTCCTAGAGGCAGCCATGGATTTCATAATGAAGTGTCCGCAAATACAATGTTCCTTAGCCTCGGCAAACGAAGACAGATGGCCAGCTCTCTTGCTGATCTTCCAAGTGACAGTGTATGGTCAGTGTACTCATTGTTACAAAACTGGCTGCGGGTGGTAGGGGGGCAAGTGTAGCGGAAATCTAAAAACAAATTCCTGTTGTTAAGAACAGCCATGTAAACAGCCAGTCACTTGAACAGCAAGTCATCTGAACAGCCAGTGATTTGAACAACCAGTCATTTGAACAGACAGGCATCTGAACAGCCAGTGAGTTGAACAACCAGTCATCTGAACAGCCAGTCATCTGAACAACCAGTCATTTGATAAACCAGTCACATGAACAGCCAGTCATTTGAACAGCCAGTCATCTGAACAGCCGGTCATTTGAACAGCCAATTTGATTTGTATTCCCAAAAGAACGATATTAAATGTCAACACATGCAAGTTGGAATGGTACAAAACAGCCATATACTGGTGAGTGGTGACCAATTTGACAACTGGAATAGCTAATGGTCAAGAAATGAATAAATGTTTTCTATGTTATTTACCTATTTACCAAAAATTCCATTTTGTTCAGTCTTACTGTGTCCTTGGCTCCATCAAAATATGCACGAAATTTCTTAACAGTATGCACTAAAACTTCGGCCGACTGTTAGAGGTACCTTTTTTCATGCAACGAGACGATACATTTTCGGCAGCCTCACATACGATAACCAAAAAAAAATCAATTTGCGAACACTCAGACATGTCTATTAAAGCATTCCTGGTATGCGAAAGATATCCCACAAATCAAACGGAATGTGCAGTAAAAACGCGCTTCAGTTCTTGACCATTTCCTAGTTCCGTAATATGAGAAATACCAGCTGTGTACTCAGCCGTGGACTCATAAGCTGCGAGCAAATAGTACAACCGCACATCAATACTTCATCAATGCTAACATAGACTTCCTGAATTGTAACATTGTAACAGGTAAGGGCAAACACTCGTCTAAAGGATCGTCATGCTCCAGCCGTTGGTACACTCTCCTGAAGTGCAAATACTAACAGCCATCCAAAAACAGGAATTTATTATCATCATCACCACCACCACCACCACCACCACCATAATCACCATCCATCATCAACATTTGGAAATTTGTTTGCAGATGTTCCGTTCCTATTGAATATTATCATTATTTTTATTATTTATTTATTTATTTTTTATTTTTTATTTGCCCAAGATAGAGAAAATCCCTCATTATTATTATTATTATTATTATTATTATTATTATTATTATTATTATTATTATTATTATTATTATTATAATTATTATTATTATTATTATTATTATTATTATTATTATTATTATTATTATTATTATTATTATTATTATTATTATTATTATTATTATTATTATTATTATTATTATTATTATTATTATTATTATTATTATTATTATTATTATTATTATTATTATTATTATTATTATTATTATTATTATATTATTATTATTATTATTATTATTATTATTATTATTATTATTATTATTATTATTATTATTATTATTATTATTATTATTATTATTATTATTATTATTATTATTATTATTATTATTATTATTATTATTATTATTATTATTATTATTATTATTATTATTATTATTATTATTATTATTATTATTATTATTATTATTATTATTATTATTATTATTATTATTATTATTATATTATTATTATTATTATTATTATTATTATTATTATTATTATTATTATTATTATTATTATTATTATTATTATTATTATAATTATTATTATTATTATTATTATTATTATTATTATTATTATTATAATTATTATTATTATTATTATTATTATTATTATTATTATTATTATTATTATTATTATTATTATTATTATTATTATTATTATTATTATTATTATTATTATTATTATTATTATTATTATTATTATTATTATTATTATTATTATTATTATTATTATTATTATTATTATTATTATTATTATTATTATTATTATTATTATTATTATTATTATTATTATTATTATTATTATTATTATTATTATTATTATTATTATTATTATTATTATTATTATTATTATTATTATTATTATTATTATTATTATTATTATTATTATAATTATTATTATTATTATTATTATTATTATTATTATTATTATTACCGGTATTATTATTATTATGCATGTAGTAAGCGTCACTCCCAAATGACCAAGCATCAATCAATGGCACTGAGCAATTGTTATTGTAATTGCAAATTTCTATAGCGCCACTTCAAGAGAGACAACCAAGTCGCGTTACATAGCAGAGAAATCTGCGACCGAGGAAGAAAGATACTGAATGCAAGTATGATGTACAACCGGACAGACAATTACCGTATATGCACAAGAATCAAGATCTTAAAAACTCATGGCACTTCTGCATGGGTAACCAGCGCAGTTCCTCTCACATTGTGACTCAAGGACTTGCGCAAGGTCCCTACACTGTAACCGTCTCATGGGAGGAGGCGTGAACCCCTACTCTTCCTCCTTCTCTAAGCTCTACCATACTCTCTGGTGGTATCCCCACCTCTTTCTCTCACCTTAAAACCTTCCTTTCCTCTCTGAGTACCTCGCATTGGGAGCGCTTCTAAAAGGCCTAAGCTGTGAGAAGTGTGTTGTAAATGATTAAATACAATACAAAATACAATACAATACTCTCCACCTACTCCATTACAGGGTGAGCGTTCTAACCAATCGGCTGGCTTACGTGTTCCAAAGGAATGTCTAAACTCATCATCTACTTAAAAAATAATAATAAATTAATAATATTCATTTATTAATTCAAACTGACAAGTACGCAGTAAGATTACATGATATAGTAGTAACAAGTTCAACATGAGTCGAATTTAACTGTATGGCAGCCTCCAAGTCGCCCATCCGTCCTACTGCTCATTTTGCAGTCGCCCTAGAGAGTGGAAGGCTGAGTCAACCTTATGGGGCTAGCGGGGATCGAACCCCTGTCCTTCTGATCCTCGTGTCAGTGTGTTACCATTCAACCATCTCCCCCACCCCAAAAAGAGGAACGGCTGAGTATAGGCAGGAGGTGGGGTGGAAGTCCTTGGTCAGTCAGTCACCCAGCCGAGGTCACTGAACTTCTCTGTACTTTTGAACATCGTATACCATCAACACTTGCCACCTACGGTTTGGCAAGGCATTGTGAGCAAGTTGTAACTGTTCAAAGCGATGTATCTTTTAAGACTTATACGCTGCCGTGGCTCGGCAAACAAGGTAACTCAAGGGGTGCGAAATATATCTACTGAATGAATAATAGGTCTGTACGTAAACAGTGGAACATGTTTTATTGCCACTCAAAGGCACTGTGTCTTAACCAAACAGCCATGTCTATATTTAGCCTCTCACACGGTGCTGTTTATGGGATATGAGTCATAACGAACACCAGACGGAATCTAGGCATTCATAGTTCATACATGTGCCAATCTTTACAGGGCTGTTAGAGATCAAAGCGATGCGCCAATGGTGCAGAAACACAAGGGAGCTTATTCCTATGTAGGCTAAACCAGATGAACCCATATAACTTGCTTCCTTGCCCGGATGCTATACAAATAAACTATGTTTTCTCTCACTTAGTTGCTGTATAACGACACTGTGTCATAACAAAGATGATTAGTGTCGCCCCTCCTCCTTTCTCCAGGCTTGGGACTGGCACTCCCACCGGTAGGGCAGTGGCGGAGTTTTCCCTAGATCTGGCTATTTAAACCCTTCATTTTCCCCTATGACTATATAGCCCTATAGCTCTTCTTCCTCTATGTTCCTCTGATGTACAATAAAGCCTCTCATTCAATTCTTTGGTTGTATATATAAATTTTTGCTTATTTGTTTGAATGTATTAATCTTGCCATGTACAGTGCTGTGCGTTTGCTAGTGCTTCTCAATAAAGGATATACTTACTTACTTACTTACTATCCTTGGTGTGGAGTGCCTCTCGGACTCCGCACCCTCTTACCTACGAGAACTCTGCCGCCCTCTAGCACTGGCCGTCTTGCACTGTGCTTCTCTGATCACGGTGACTTGACAATCCCATTTGCCCGCACTGCTACAATAAGCTACTTCAGCTTTATCAGTGCGCATGCGCAGCCAGTTTACTTTTACTTCCGGTGATAGTTCACCTTTCATAAACAAACTGAATGATGCCGGTAGAGATGTTGCTCTGATCTACTTTGACGCAAATATTAGAAGGTATTTGATTGCCACGAGTTCATGTTTAACTCGATGAAGTTGTCTTGTGGCATCTTTCTGTTTAATATAAATTTCTTCAAATCATCTACATTCCATCGATTAAAGTCGTCCACTTTGAACGATTCGTCTAAGCTATCCGCCATGTTTCGCTTTGTTTATGAACGGGAACATAGACATCTTACATTTAATATATGATGTCTATGGCGGGGAACTATCACTTTTCCCGTCATGCCTTGCGGGAAAAATAAAGCTGAAATGGCTTATACAGCCAAGATCCTTTTCTGTTCTTGGAATAACAACAACATGGAAAGACCTCCATTTGGCAATACGCCACCCCCTAACGTTACCTTCTCTCAGTTCCATTCGCTACTGAAGACTCATTTCTTCCGCTTTGGGGGAGGGGGGGGGAACTCCGCCACTATCCTACCTGTGGTAGTGCCAGTCCCAAGCCTGGAGAAAGGAGGAGGGCGACACTAATCATCTTTGTTATGACACAGTGTCGTTAAACAGCAACCAAGCAAGCTTTGGGGGGGTCTGGGTCGGGAGCGCCTCTGAATAGTAATATTGAAGTGGCGCTATATAAATTCTGATTGATTGATTGAATGAACTGCGACCGAGTTCCGAACATTTACAGAGACCTGTTTGCACAAGCAACGTTAAACCCGAATAAAGAGCCAGCTGTGGCGGCAGACGCCAGAGCTAACAAATTCAATTCTGATGTTGTCATAATCGCACTTGCGTTTGAGAAGTCGGAAATTGAAACCCATAATAAACGGAACTCCTTAAGTTTTATGTGGGTTACAGGCAGATACTAGTTGAGAGAAATGATCCGATAGCCAAGGCCATTCATTCACCGTTGTGTACAGCCAGTTCAGTTATCTTTTATAGAATCTAAAGGGCTATATATAGTATTTGTTCATATATTCATTTATTTATTTAATTATTCAACATTTATTGTTTCATTCGTTCCAATCAATCAATCAATCAATCCTTTTATTGTTTCCGGAGAATAGTTTACAAGTAGTGATCCCGAATAATCATTAATCACCGATCATAAGTTTGGAAATTTAAAACAGACAGATCTTATTAACTTTTGAGGGAAACAATCGGGTACCCAGAAGGGACTGAAGTCCCGCGAAGTTAGGGATACTCGTGTACCATGTTAGCAGAGGGATGATGGTTGAGTATACACAAATAGCATCAATTGTCAGAAAAATGAAAATACGAATAACTAGCTTAATTAACAACACTTAACTAGGTCACTTAACTAATTGTGGTGTAACAATGAATAACCATATTTAGATAAATGCATTAATTATTAAATTATATATAAATTGTTTCATTCATTTATTTAATAAACCCATTCCGACATCTTAAGGACAGTATGTAATATCTCTGCCGTAGGTTATAAAAGGTAAGCACCAATAGGACAAAAGCAGGACGCTTAATGGATAGAAAATAAACGTACAGTGATGAATAACCAATTTAGTCTAAATGAAATATATCATTAGGATATTTAGAAGCCAACGGATTGAAATGGATGGAACATGACATTTGGATGGACAAAGAAGAGCGAACGAAGCAATGATCTGGATTCCTGAAGGGAATAGTTAGAAAGGAAGACGAAAGAAGACTTATAGTTTACAAGTAGTGATACCGAATAATCATTAAAAACCGATGATAAGCACACAAATATACATCAATACATACACACAATGAGCAGATCATTTGAGGATGTTGTGTGACCAGACGGGAAGAATGGCTACATACAGAGACGAACAGAGAAGTTGCACTGCCCCTAATCGGATGTACAAACCTACATAAGAAGTTCTAAGAACTTTCCAAGTATATGTGTATATATATATCAATACATACACACAATGTCACGTATGTGTTTATATATGCAGTGGCAAACACATGTGTGTGCATATATATGTATCCATATATATATATGCCACTGCAGTCAATTTACATAAGTAATCTTACTGAGCCTGATACTTTGAAAAGCCTAATCTGTATTGCATTTCCTGCATATATAATTTGCAAATAAATGACGTCATCAGTCTTAAATTGAACTAAGCTGATACAGTTAAGACAGGTCAACATGTTTGGTCAAGGATTTATGAGGTCATTTACATCTAAAAATTATGATGACTCAACCTCAGGTACCAGTAAGGTAAGTCACACGCCTTCAGAGGTATGTTAAAAGGCACTAAATATGCATTATACTAAAATCATAGTTTGATATATACCCACAAGCACACATGCACACACACAAGCACACATACATGCATATACACATACACACATACATACAAATGCACAAATTTTACACACATACATACATACAATACAGTGCATTTGCAGTGGTTCAGTAAAGCACGTACTTACATACTTACTTACTTACAAACACACATACAAACAGACATGAAATCAAATCATTTATTTGGCAACCAGTCAAGAAGAATTTACAAAAAAATATACAAACATATTAAACCAATACATATGAAATGGTTATACGTTAGGTTGCACTGGGAACCCGAAAGGGGTTTTACGACCCGCTAGGTGGGGGCCAATTGAGAGGTAGTACCAGATGATAAGGACAGCCATTTCTAGCAATCGAATGGTCCATGCGTATAAAGCATTTAAGTAGATGAAAGTAAAAAAAAGATAAAACAACAAAACAACTTAACTAATGACACAACATCACACTCGAGGATTAGTAACCAATGAAGCACATATAAACACACATACATTCATACATACATAGATACATGGCTGGGTTAGAAAGATCTCACAGCCGACAGGCAAGCACTCGAGCAGCCCAACAGGCTTTTCTTAACCACTGATCCATGGACAGCATTTACGCAGGAGCTCTCCACTCACCAGTCTTAACTGTCTTATCACTCATCCGTAAACTGAATGTTTACACATAACGGGGGATAAGCAAGACTACCACAAAAGCCAGAGGATCATCATCATCATCATCATCATCTGGAAGAACTTTATTTCCCTGGATGCACACGGTGGCTGTCCATAAACAATTCCACCACCATCCGCAGCCCGCATCCTCCATCTCTTATATCTAACATCTGAGAGCAGAAGGTAGAAGCTTAAAGCTCACCATACGTCAACTGGACCTAACCCTGGCTGTCGGCCTAACGCCAATACGAAAGGCTAAAATGGTAAAGGCAACACCTTTATCTATTAAGTTCTTGGAGGTGAACAGCAGTGCCTTGTTTTATATGCCCCTTAAAAACAAACAGCGTTGATGAGCTCGTACGCGACATCGAGGGCCGGTATCACGAAATAGAGTATCCGTCCTAGGACTATCCGGGGGATGTATGAATTTATCCCCCCCCCCCCCCCGATGGAATAAACCGGTTTAGAGTATCCGGGGGGGATAAACCAATCTATCCCCCATCGGTATACGCATCACGATAGCCTCGACGAAAATCCAGTCAAAATAACCAAAAACGAAGTAAATTAATTTCAGGTCGACTTACAAACTAAAGATACGCAATTTAAAAATGTTATGTGTACAATAAATCCAAACAGTACGACTGAATACACTTAGAAACCGCAAAAATGCAAATTAAACCGAATACTCCATTTCGCTAAGGGGAATACTCATGTATGGGGGATACTCTATTTCGTGACACCGGTTGTTGCGAGCTGTGATGCGACAGAACACGCACGTCCTGCTCGACCTGTTTCCACCAAGGGTTCACAGGCCATAATATAGTCTGCACCCTCGCCCTCACAGCTTTGAGCTTCCAAGAAAGGACGACAGAAATTACATTTCCCGAGTACTGTACAGACACTTGAACATGGCCCCCACTTTCTGACTAAGACCGATCAATTCTTTAACTGTTTGTTTATTTGATTTTATTTATTTTTATTAACTTTCTAAGACATTTCTTCTCTCGTGTAAATGGCTGCGGTATGTCAGCAATTGAATTCAATTAAACGAATATACACGGTGGTTCAATGAAAAGTAAGCCAAACTTTGTATTTCATATAAGTACTTCTAACATGAAAACAGTATTTAATATTTTGTGAAGAAACTCTCAGTAGTATGGTTTGTTTATTTAATTATAAAAGATGTTCAAAATGTCCTCCTTCTGCTTGCACACAAGCCTGGAGGCGCTGGCGCCATTGGGCAACAGCATCGTCGATTATCCTCTGATCCAGACTATCCCACACTTCCAACAAGCGTTGCTTCAGATCGTTTACATCATGGCTTGCTGTCTGGTAGACTCGCTCTTGCATAACGCTACACACTTTATAGTCGACTGGATTTAGACCTGGACTGTTCGGAGGCCATAATGTTGGAGAAAAGCTGTCTGGTGTCTCTCTTGTTAGCAATTCAATGGTTTCTCTGGCTCTGTGGACTGGGGCACTGTCCTGTTGAAAAAAACAGCCTTCTGGGGTTATATTTCTGATAACAGGTAGAAGATGTTGTGACAGCAGAACGTCAAGATAATAGGCTCCGTTAATTTTTACTCCAGGATCAATGAAGACCAAATGGGAACAACAAAGCATTTGGCTTACTTTTTATTGAACCACCGTGTATATAGGGCAAAAGGGCGAACACTAAAGCTGCAACAGAACACCTTTTTATCCATCTAGTTTAACTTGCGGGAATCTTGCTTGCTTGAATGTTTGCTTGCTTGAATGTTTGCTTGATTGAGCCACAGCTAAAAAGTCAAATCTTGCGACGACTAGTTCGATCACTTACAATCATTCAATCGTCGTGAAACTTGGCAGACAGACTCGCCCTCGCACACACTTCATTCTATCAAAATTTCAGCTCCCCCAAAAAGGCTAGCTTATAGAATCGGGGACTCAACTTTTCGAATCGGGGAATCCCCTTTTCCCACACGCAGCGTTGTGATTGGCCAGCGTTGCCATTGGCTGCAACAGAAACGGGTGCGGTGCTTGATTAAACGGACGCTATGTTGTAAAATGAACGCGGACTATATATTTGTAGAGGTAACTGCTTAATATGACGGATTATAGGATACTAGATGGATATAGTAAAAAACTTTGTTTTTACTATTGGTTCTTTTTATTATCCATCTAGTTTAACTTGCGGGAATCTTGAGATCTTGATTGATTGATTGCTTGCTTGAGCCACAGGCTAAATAGTCAAATCTTGCGACGACTAGTTCGATCACTTACAATCATTCAATCGTCGTGAAACTTGGCAGACAGACTCGCCCGCGCACACACTTCATTCTATCAAAATTTCAGCTCCCCAAAAAGAGGCTAGCTTATAGAATCGGGGACTAAACTTTTCGAATCGGGGAATCCCCTTTTCCGATACGCACCGTTGTGATTGGCCAGCGTTGTGATTGGCTGCAACAATAATGGGTGCGCTGCCTCGTTAAGCGTGCTATGTTGTAAAATGAACGCGGACTATTTTCAGAGTACACGTTATAGGATACTAGATGGATATAGTAAAAAACTTTGTTTTTACTATTGGTTCTTTTTATTATCCATCTAGTTTAACTTGCGGGAATCTTGCAATCTTGATTGATTGATTGCTTGCTTGAGCCACAGGCTAAATAGTCAAATCTTGCGACGATTAGTTCGATCACTTACAATCATTCAATCGTCGTGAAACTTGGCATATAGACTCGCCCTCGCACACACTTCATTCTATCAAAATTTCAGCTCCCCCAAAAGAGGCTAGCTTATAGAATCGGGGACTAAACTTTTCGAATCGGGGAATCCCCTTTTCCGATACGGAGCGTTGTGATTGGCCAGCGTTGCCATTGGCTGCAACAGAAACGGGTGCGGTGCTTGATTAAACGGACGCTATGTTGTAAAATGAACGCGGACTATATATTTGTAGAGGTAACTGCTTAATATGACGGATTATAGGATACTAGATGGATATAGTAAAAAACTTTGTTTTTACTATTGGTTCTTTTTATTTATCCATCTAGTTTAACTTGCGGGAATCTTGCTTGCTTGAATGTTTGCTTGCTTGAATGTTTGCTTGCTTGAGTCACAGGCTAAATAGTCAAATCTTGCGACGACTAATTCGATCACTTACAATCATTCAATCGTCATGAAACTTGGCACACAGACTCGCCCTCGCACACACTTCATTCTATCAAAATTTCAGCTCCCCAAAAAAGGCTAGCTTATAGAATCGGGGACTAAACTTTTCGAATCGGGGAATCCCCTTTTCCGACACGGAGCGTTGTGATTGGCCAGCGTTGCCATTGGCTGCAACAGAAACGGGTGCGGTGCTTGATTAAGCGGACGCTATGTTGTAAAATGCTATATATTTGTAGAGGTAACTGCTTAATATGACGGATTATAGGATACTAGATGGATATAGTAAAAAACTTTGTTTTTACTATTGGTTTTTTTTTATCCATCTAGTTTAACTTACGGAAATCTTGAATGTTTGAATGTTTGAGCCACAGGCTAAAAAGTCAAATCTTGCGACGACTCATTCGATCACTTACAATCATTCAATCGTCCTGAAACTTGGCAGATAGACTCGCCCTCGCAGACACTTCATTCTATAAAAATTTCAGCTCCCCAAAAAGGCTAGCTTATAGAATCGGGGACTCAACTTTTCGAATCGGGGAATCAACTTTTCGATACGCAGCGTTGCCATTGGCCGCAACAAAAACGGGCGCGCTGCCTGATTAAACGCACGCTATGACGTAAAATGAACGCGGACTATATATTTGTAGAGGTAACTGCTTCATAAGACGCATTATAGGATACTAGATGGATATAGTAAAAAACTTTGTTTTTACGGGCTGTATTTTATTAACCACCAGACTTGCGTCGGTACTCATTTCATCATCATCATCATCAGTTCCTGATGCCAGCCATTTGGCAGCGATGGGTACGAATAAATGATCTCCATTGTCCTCGGTCATTTGTCAAGCTGCCTCCTTAGTTAGTCAAAGTGATTTTACGTCCTCATTTATTGTATTTTGTATTGTATTTGAACACTTGTTATAGCGCCCCTACCAGATTTCCCATTCAGAGGCGCTCCCGACTACTGCGCGAACGCTGAATCGGAGTTTCACGCCAAAGCGCATGAGCAATTGCGAGTGAAGGACTTGCCCAGGGTCCCTACGCGGCGGCTTTGAGGTGGATTCGAACCCGCAACCCTCCGGCTGCAAGGCACCGAACATACCCCTAAACCACCGCGCCCCAGTTGTATTGTGATGTGTAGGGCTGTCAACGGGCCCCCGGGCCTCCGGGCCCCCGTTCGAAGGGCCCGGCCCGGGCCCTTAAATCAAAGCCCGAAAACCCGTCAGAATCAGCATATTATTTTAAGTAAATTTTAAAAGCTTAAATACAGACTTTCAGTCGCGTAAAACGCTGTGGATTTGAAGATGTGTTGGCCAGCTACAGTGGTGTATTAGTCATCGGCGCGGGGGTAGTTGGCATCTTGGCACTAGGGCTGTCAACGGGCCCCCGCACACCCGGGCCCCCGTTCGTAGGGTCAAGCCCGGGCCGTTAAGTCAATACCCGAAAACCCATCCAAAGAAGCATAATAACGGTATGCAGGTGTAAGTTTTAAAAGCTGTGTCGTTCCGCGGTTGAATAACAGGCTGTCTGTCGCGTGGGAAGCTGTGGAGTTCAGCATGAATGAGCCAGCTAAAGTGGCCGATTAGTCATCGGCGGAGGGCGGTTGGCACCTGCCTGATTGTCGGCTATCATAAGACGAGCCATGGGCTCCTATTTAATAAGGGTTATTATGCAAGGACAACCTACCGGGACGCGCAAGCCAATGATGACCAACTTTGAATTATGTCTTCGTGCAATGATCGTTTATATATATATATATATATATATATATATATATATATATATATATATAAAAACGGTTATTGCACAGACCTAATTCAAAGTTGGTCATCATTGGCTTATATATATACAGAGCTTCCTACGTTATGAAGCGTTGTTATATAAACTTTACAGCTGGTCCTAGGTTTGGCTTTCCTCAAGCGTTTTACCACTGACGGGCCTTCGGGCCCCCGTTGAAAATGAGCTCGGGTACCCGGGCCACGTTTTTCTAACATTTTGACAGCCCTAGTGATGTGTTGTATTGTGTGTTGTATTGTACTCCACGTTTATAATGCGACCGAGCCACCCGCAGTAAAGATCCGAGAAATTAATCTCTGATAAACCGACCCGACCGGGAAGCGAACCCAGGGCGCCGGCGCGACGAGCAGGCTACCAACCCACTCGGCCACTCAGGATCCTTATGTTGTCTATCCACCAATAGTCTTGGTCTGCCTTTGTGGGTACTCATTTACAGACCTCTAGAGAATGGACCACGGATAAAAGAATGGACAATTGAGAGTGCACCACACAGGTGGTCTGTTATAAACAGGCCATCTAACAATTATTTACACATGGTTGGTCAACCCTATCAGAACCAACTACAATCAGCATTGATGAATTTGTTTATTCTTAATTAACACCATTCTGGCTGGCGCGAAGAAGGTGCAATGCTATTAGTGTCCAGAATCTCCAGATTTTAACTTACTTGGCTCACACTAGTCTCTGCTACCACCAGACCTAACCATTAAGAATGTACACAAAAGTGCATCGATTGCACCTGCTCATCTGCATACCACCTGTCGACTATTGTAGAAGCTAGGACATGTTCCTGGCAATTTCCTGGCCATGCTCCAAGCAGAGGCCGTAAATCTTGTCATCAACATTATCCCGCCAGACTAAGCTCTCCACACATGTATCTCTAACACAACACCCATAAGTACACATCCATCCCTACCAAAGCAAACACACATCCACCCTACCATATAGCATCCAATACATTGGACATAGAACGAGTATGCGGCGTTATGCGCATATTATGAATATTAAGATTTGTAGAAACTGACAAATATTGAAGAATATTGAAACTGGCCAACTAATATTAATTTTTTTTTAATTTCTTCTCATTCTTAATTCTTCAAAATCCGGGATTAACTGTACAAAATTCAGTGGTTGGCCCTCACTCTGGAACGGGCTCCCTTTGGCACTGTGCTTGCATCCCAGAATCCACCCTGAATCTTTCTATTCTTGCCTCAAAACTGTCCTTTTCAGCCATGCTGGGGTCGGGAGCGCTCCTGAGTAGTAACCTTGAAGAGGCGCTATATAAATCTTCATAATGAATGAATGAATGAATAAAAAATTCAGTGCCAAAACTAGTCATTAGAACAAGAACAGTTACATGTAACAGTTACTCATCTTATATCAGTTACTTCATTTAGTTTATTGTTCCAAGTCTCGATAGGCGATGCTGGCCGATCATGCGTCATTCTTAAATTAATAGTCTTAAATTAGTTCATGAAAAAACCGAAATAGTGACGTCATCAACGAATACTTACGAATATTAAAAATGCCCTAACATTCACGAATATGTACAAATATTAAAGCCTCAAGTCACGAACTCTTGTTCCATGCCTACAGATGATGTCTAGAAATAGCACAGAACAATGTCGCTGTTTGATCCAGACATCACTTATAAGAGAGTCAAGCACAATGGAATGGAGCACTGGTTCCTGATTGGTAACATGTAGGCTGTTCGCCAGGACTGTCCTGATTCAAATCCAAGTACATCACATGTAATTCCCATTGAAACATGGATGTGCTTCTCTGCCTCGGGCAAAAGGCGCTATATAAATGTCTAGAGTATAAGCAGATATATAAGATACATACCAATAGGAATTCTCGAAGCCAAATAGGCAGCATTTTCTCAGGCTGTAAACAAAAAAAAAGAAATATTTAAATCTCAACCTCAACAATTACCACAACATAAAACTGTTGATATGGTCAGCACCATCACCAACAAAATCACCACACCATCAATACACTGTTGCTACAATTAGACAAGTAGATCCTGCCCAAGCAGTACACATTCACTATCACAAATACCAACTAAGATTTCATCTGTAGGCAGCTATACAGTGACTTAGATTGCCACAACAACTTGTAGAGATCACGCCAAGCAATCTGATCTAAAGTGGAAACATTATGAAGAGTGGCCAGTCCTCTCCTCTGTTGTCTGAACTTCCCACAGACAGTGTAGCCTTGACGCTTCAATTCGCGATGGGTGCTAGGATAGCGCATTGGATAACACACTGGCGTAGAGAGCGAGAGGTACCGAGTTCGAGTCCCGTAGGGCGGATATGCTTTGTAGGCTGCTATTAGCACCGTGTATTGCAGGCTGTCTGTTCTGTTAGTAGCTAAGATTACATGTAAATGTACAGCGCAGTGCGTTTGTCAGGCGCTTAATTAAAGAAAAGATTATTATAATTATTATTATTATTATTATTAGTGAAATAGAAGAACAGCCCCTTAAGCTAGCCCTGAGCCAGTCATGGGTATGACGAGTGAGTGACTTCATTTTCTCACCCTCAACATATGATGTAGGGTGGACAGTCCTCTCCCTATCCATCTCATCTTCCCACCAACAGAGTATGGACAGTTTACTCATTATAGGTGAGTTGGTTAGGGGGTGCAGGTGGAGCAGAAATCTTGAACCATATTTGTGCCCTGTTGGGGATTTGAACCCCCGACCTATCGATTGACAGACAGCCCAGCACCCTCAGATAAATTTACTGTTTCTCAGTTTTGTTCAACTCTACACATCCTTTGGTCACTTCGTGATAACGGTGGGAGCGACAAACACTGTATTTCAAGATAGGGCCACAGCTTTCACAGGAAGAAACTTCGAACCCCTTACCTAGACCCACTAACAGGCAACCATTTTCATACTGTGTAACTTGGTCTGTTTTGTATTGTATTTTAAGATTTATAAAGCGCCTCTCACAGTGCACACCAATCAGAGGCGCTCCAAGTGCGTAAGTCCCGATAATGAATATATATATATATATATATATACAATTATATATATATCGTATATATATACAATTCTATATTATAGCCATCGTTGTAGCAATAACCATTAGCACACACTGATCTAAATAGCAGACAATGGGCAGTAAGAATCACCGCCTTTCCTAATCCTCCGCAGATAACCGGCTGGGTTGGATCTGACAAGGAAGGTCGTTGAAAGGAACAACATCGTTAGCGGAGCAATGGAGAATATACTGGGCTAGAGCTCAACACTGGCAAGTCAAGCACCGTTAATTATTGAGTGGGGCGTCTATGCATACATACATATAAGACACACATACATTACATATGTAATTATGTATGTATTGTATGTATGAGCACTTGTTATAGCGCCCCTTCAAGATTTCTACTCAGAGGCGCTCCCGATTACAGCGCGGACACTGAATCGGAGTTTCACGCCGAAGCGCATGAGCAATTGCGAGTGAAGGACTTGCTCAGGGTCCCTACGCGGCGGCTTGAGGTGGATTCGAACCCGCAACCCTCCGGCTGCAAGGCACCGAACAAACCCCTACACCACCGCGCCCCATATATAATGATACATTATATTATATAATGATACATTATATATAATGATACATTATATATATATATATTATATATATACACAATATATGGATGTTTAACTGGCAACGGTTACGGCAAAGACGATGGAAGGAAGATAAGCGATAGGCGAACGCGCAGGGCTGACCCGTCATCATCACACATGTATTTCGACCGATGAAAGTGATGAGGGATAACGGATATGGACAGAGAGGCGTTGACAGAGAGGAATACGGACAGTGAAACAGACTGACGGAGCGAAGGGCGGAAGAGAGGCACACGGACAAAGAGGAAGACAGACATAAAAGCAGATCTATGGGTAGAAATGCAGATGAAAAGAGAGGCATAAGGACAGAGAGGAGGGCGGACAGAACGGCAGACATCGGAAAGGCGGACTAGCAGAGAAAGACAGACTAAGGCAGCCGGACAGAGAGGAAGACAAGCATAGAAATGCAGTTCAGCAGAGAGGCACATGGACAGAGAGTAAAGCGGACAGAAACGCAGACGGACATAGGCGGACTAGCAGAGGAAGACAGACTGACTAAAACATATAAACAGAGAGGCATACGGACGGAATGAGAAGTGGTGAACGTTGCCAGCGTAGGCGGCGCGGGTTAGCCAGCCGGGCAGCCGACGAGAAAGATAGACATTCCAGCCGTTATACATCAGAAGAAGGAGACTGGGTCTCGCGGTCTCTGGGCGCTGCAGATTAAGCGCATCCGATAGATTAGACGAATGAGGAAACGTAAAGCTGCTTCTTCTTCTTCTTCGGTCGGAGGAAGAGGAGGCTGACAATCTGGCCCTATATCTCCCCATACTCCCCCACCCATCCACCGCCTTCTTCATCCTAAGAAAACATCCGCATCGCAACAAAGACGGCAGGCCCAAGCCCTACTACATCCCGAAAGTGATCTCTCTGTCTGTCTCTGTCACTGTGTGTGCGTGTGTCTGTCTCTGTCTCTCTGACTGTCTCTCTATATATGTCTCTGTCTGTCTGTCTCTCTCTCTCTCTCTGTTTGTCTTCCATTTCCTTTGCAATCCCTTCTGTTTTCCCTCTCCCGTTCTCTTCCTTGTTGTCTTCCCTTCGTGTTTATATCTCATCCTAATTTCTCTGTTATTCTCTTCCTCGTTACCGCATTCCCATTCTTCCTTCTTTTCTACTTTCCCTGTCTTCTTCCCTCTCTCCACTCCCTTCCTCTCGTTCACTGTTTAACCGAACCATTTCATGTTCCAAACCTCCCTGATTCCGCTCTCCCTGTTTCCACTCCCTCCCTTCCGTCCCTCTGTCACTCTGAGTCTCTCTAATTGTATTGTCTATTTCCCCCTCGTTTACCACCTGTCTCCTTCCTACCGCCAGAATCCCGTCAAGCTCATTTCTTCCTCTATTCTTGATCTGTCCGTCCCATCTCTTTTCTCCCTTCCTCCCTCCTTCCCTAGCCTCGTCTGTCCCAGAGGCAGAGATGTCGCCCTCCCCCCACAGCAGCGGCAGCCCTACAGGCAGTGAACAGGTAGCTACGAGGAACGGCCTATTTAAAGCCAACAAGGCTGAGCACAATAGCTTGGACAACGTAGACCTAATCAAAAACTCGTTTACATAAATATATATATACATTTATATATAAGTATTTGTATATGTATGTATATACATATATATGTATACCATAAATGCCAATATATATATACATAAGTATGTGTATACATATATATATATATATATATATATATATATATATGCGTTCAAGGTCTCATCCACTCCACCACTCTAAGCCTGCAGCAAGCGACCCCCGAACAGCCTGAGCGGAGCGCCTGACCCGTCCAGCAGGCAGGCAAGCGAGCCTTTGCCGCCGCCAAGGGCTCGACGGCGCCTTGACCACCCCCGGCAGCGCACCAGCCAGTGCCGAGAAAATCAATATGAAATACCTAGGACAGGTGACGATGATTGCGTCGCCGGAAAAGTCGATTTTCAACAAAGACCCTATGCACACACACACACAAGGCTAACAATAGCCGCACGAAACTTTATATCTCGAATGTTATTCCTGAACTCTTACTAACTCTTACTGTGTGTATAACATATGATGATTGGTTGATGTGTATAATTCATTGGTCTGCATGCACTACTGCACAAGCACCACCTTGTTCATTTCTGCACCCTGGCACATTTTCTACTGGTTTTCATTCATGCTTTGACGGACTGTATATACAAATAGTAATGAGAAAGGGGCGGCCTGTCAGTGGAAAGATATTGTTCCTTTTGGGTTTACCCTTTGACACCATGAACTACTGCAACAAATGTACATGAACTTGTAGTGGTTGGTGATCAATAAAGCTTGTGAATTGAATTGTATGTATGTATGAGCACTTGTTATAGCGCCCCTTCAAGATTTCTACTCAGAGACGCTCCCGACTACAACGCAGACACTGAATCGGAGTTTCACGCCGAAGCGCATGAGCAATTGCGAGTGAAGGACTTGCCCAGGGTCCCTACGCGGCGGCTTGAGGTGGATTTGAACCCGCAACCCTCCGGCTGCAAGGCACCGAACATACCCCTACACCACCGCCCCACAATTGAATTGCGAATTGAACTGAATTGAAGCTATTACTTGATATTATATTATACTATACCATCTAGCCTTTCTATGCACACCTACAGCGTTACGTCTATTGTTAACACAATAAACGAATAGACGACGATGTCGCGTGTCTACCATCAGCGTTAGGTGTCCGAGCGTCGCAATCGTAATTGTAAACTCCAATTTCTACGGGCTACTCTAAAGTTAAGCACGGAGCACCGGCTTATTCAAGAGCGCTGCGTCAAGTCAAAGGGGTTGTCGAAAGATGGTCAAGTTTGGAGTCCGGTTGCCAGAGAGCTTTCTTTAGATATCACACGACCAAATGCAGTGTATTGAAAAGAGCTGACATTAACACTAACTGTAAATGTAAACGTTTTTCTATAGCGACCGTATCGAGTCGACCCTGCTCATTTTTCAATGAATTGATCGGGTGAGATCCTTCAACACCCATGCCCGTCTGAATAGGCGCCACGCCATTTAAGGTCACCGCGGACCAGCACTGCCCTTAACCAACCTCTGAACCTACGGTGCACGGCACAATATATCTCTATATAGATAAGGTAATGTAACGTAAATGCTTCTTGATTACATGTCCCATGGTAAGTCCAAGTAATTACAGTACAAAAAAGGTTAAAAAATTAATAGCTATACAATACAATACAATACAATACTCGTTTATTGAAATTCAAAAGCTGACACAAAAGCAACTTCTACAAATGGTTCGGGGCTTCTAAGGGAGCAGTATAAACTAAGTCAGTAGGTGTTCTTATACACGATGCGGGAAATGTAATTACTATCGTCTTTTTCAGGTAGGGTAAAGTTATGCGACCTTGCTCTGAGGTTATGTCCACTATTGCGGGGTGGGGGAATAAATTTCTGAGAAATGGTAAGGTAGAAACAAATAAGCAGTGAATGGGCATAACTAAAACCCTGAGTTTTCATGCCATCCACGAACTTTCATGCCTCCCATGTAAACATTTACTTTAAATCCAGCAACTTTCATGCCTCTCATGTAAACATTTACTTTAAAGAACGCTACAATTTAACGTTTTTTAGATCAATCACCGATAAAAATATGTAAAGAAAGACTAAATAAAAACCCTTATCAATTACTCGTAAACCTTTACAAGTATATCGATTAACGGTTTGCCATGACCTGCATGTCAGTCTCTGCATGTGTTTGAGTGTCTGTATGCCTTCTGTGGGTATAACTGTTTCTCTATAAGTGTGTGTGTATGTGCGTGTGTGTGTGCATGCGTGTGTGTTCGCATGTGTGTGTGTGTGCGCGTGCGTGTGTGTGCATGTGTGCGTGTATGCAAGAATGCGTGCTTGCAAGCGTGTATGTATGTGTGTGTGCATGTGCGTGTGCATGCGTGTGTGTTCGCATGTGTGTGTGTGCGCATGCGTGTGTGTGTGCATGCGTGCGTGTATGCAAGAATGCGTGCGTGCAAGCGTGTATGTATGTAATTATGTATGTGTGTGCATGCTCGTGTGTGTGTGTGTGTGTGTGTGTGTGTGTGTGTGTGTGTGTGTGTGTGTGTGTGTGTGTGTGTGTGTGTGTGTGTGTGTGTGCGTGTGTGTGTGTGTGTGTGTTTCAGACACTTAGAGAACAAATACTAAGACAAGCACCGAAGCAAACACAGACAAGCAAACACACAAATAAATAGACACAAAACACACATAGACAGACAGACAGGCTCACACACATACAATCAAATCGTTCCTAAAATGGAGCAAGTGCCAGATCAAAGTAACTGGTTATATCAATAATTAACGGCAGCACTGATTCCTAATGATAAAAACGGTTTAAAAAATCCTATCAACGCCAAGGGCCTTTGATGTCACCAGATATGGTCGAACTGTAATGCTCAATCCATTACCAGCTCTGGGGAATTATCTCTACCCAGGATTTCTCCTGACAACCGCAAACGTCGGTAGTAGGTCATTAGCAGGGCGTTGGCGAAATCCCAGTTACTACTATAGGTTTAATTAACTCTTCAAGACCCATGATTGGTCAAAGTATCAGTACGGCCAAGGTCTCGATCAACAGCCAGGCGCTGGCTGTTCGTGGGCCTCCAATATCCACAAGCTACCTGGCTAGTTGCTGTTTAACGACGCTGTGTTATAATAAAGATGATTGGCGTCGCCCTCCTCCTTTCTCCAGGCTTCCGACTGGCACTACCACAGTTAGGGTAGTGGCGGAGTTGTGTGTGTACTTGGGCTTAACGACACTTTTTCATATCGAAGATGATTAGTGTCGGAGGCAGAGTACAACCTCGTACTCCACGTTTATATTGCGACCGAGCCACCCGCAGTAAAGATCCGAGAAATGAATCTCTGATAAACCGACCGACCGGGAATCGAACCCGGGCCGCCGGCGTGGAGAGCGGGCTACCAACCCACTCGGCCACTCAGGATCTGATTAAACGGTTTCTATTTATACCTTTTCTGCCTGTCTGTCTCTGTTTAACCGTCTGTGTGTATCTAGATGGCATTAAAGTCTATCTTCTCTCAATCTGTCTGTCTTTGACTCCCTCTGTCTCTCTGTTTCTCTCTCTCTCACTTAATCCTTAACCCAAGACTCATTCCTGGTCTCTGTCTGTGTGGCTGTCTTTCTACCTGTCTTGATGTTTGGCTCAATGTTTGACAAAGATCTTTTTCACTGACTTCAGTCCACCATTCACGTTCCCGCCTGCCTGCCTGCCTGCCTGCCTGCCTGCCTTCCTGCGTGCGTGCCTGTCTGTCTGTCTGTCTGTCTGTCTGTCTGTTTTCACTTGACAATCCAACACTTTCAGTAACTCCTAGTCTCTGCCAACATCTCCATTCCGCACCCATCCGATCCGTCTTCATTCCTCTGTACCTCCGTCTACATGTCACACTGAATCCCACGCAGCATTCCGAACCTGTTCAGTCTCAATCCCAGGTCCAGATGAACACAGCATGTGACAGAAGAGTTCCAAACGTCATTTATTCAGTTCAGTCAGACGCCTTCCTACGCACTTGTCAACCAGATCCATGGGTGTTCGGACTTCTAAACATGCATCCTAACAAGCCTAATTCACAGCACCGGACCACCACCGCATTTGCAATCGATAACAAGAATTGGTATAAGCGTCAGCTGCACTTATTATGTATGGGCTTGTATGTATGCGTGTGTGTGTTTGTGTGTGCGTAGGTGTGCGTGTGTGTTTGTAGGTGTGTGTGTGTCTGTATATGTGTCTGTATAAGTGTATGTTTGTATATGAGTATGCATGTATGTATGACTGTATGCATGTATGTAGGTATGTATGTATTGTATTGTATTGTATTTGAACACTTGTTATAACGCCGCTTCCAGATTTCCCATTCACAGGCGCTCCCGACTACTGCGCGGACGCTGAATCGGAGTTTCACACCGAAGCGCATGAGCAATTGCGAGTGAAGGACTTGCCCAGGGTCCCTACGCCGCGGCGGCTTTGAGGTGGATTCGAACCCGCAACCCTCCGGCTGCAAGGCACCGAACATATCCCTACACCACCGCGCCCCAGTTATATTGTGTTGTATTGTACTACAGTATTGTATTGTACTCCACGTTTATATTGCGACCGAGCCACCCGCAGTAAAGATCCGAGAAATTAATCTCTGATAAACCGACCGACCGGGAATCGAACCCAGGTCGCCGGCATGGCGAGCGGGCTACCAACCCACTCGGCCACTCAGGACCTCTACGTATACGTACCACAGTATTTGTTAATGCCCTTCAACCAAAGCTCACAAGTGCACACTCGACCATACGACAGAGGCTCTGAGCGTCTGTTGGCACTGAACATTACCCGTGAAGGACTTTCTCAACATTCCTACACAGTTACCGACTCGGAAAAGCTTGAACGTATACACTTCACGGTACAAACCGACTGCTCTAACGAATCGGCCACCATGGCACATTAGTTTGCATGGATGTAAGTATGATTGTATGTATGTATGTATGTATGTATGTATGTATGTATGAGCACTTGTTATAGCGCCCCTTCAAGATTTCTACTAAGAGGCGCTCCCGACTACAGCACGGACACTGAATCGGAGTTTCACGCCGAAGCGCATGAGCAATTGCGAGTGAAGGACTTGCCCAGGGTCCCTACGCGGCGGCTTGAGGTGGATTCGAACCCGCAACCCTCCAGCTGCAAGGCACCGAACATACCCCTAAACCACCAAGCCCATACAAATGATTATGTATTATGTACAATGCATACATTCAAGAATATAATGTATACATAGTAGGTATGCATACATGTATGTATGAAAGTAATCAACAGTTTATAGGATCTTCTAAGCACCTCTTGAAGGCACATGCTCCTAGCCAGCTTGACTTGACTGATGAATAATATTAGAGCTAGCAGAAAAGAAGAGCAGTCCTTTAAACTAGCCCTGAGGCAGCCATGGGTATGAAGTGCTAGCGACATCATTTTCTTAACCTCGGTATATGAGGGTCGCCAATCCTCTCGATCGCCATCTCATCTTCCCACGAACAGTGTATGGTCAGTGTACTCAGTATAGCTGAGTTGGCTAGGGGGTACAGGTGGAGCAGAAATCGCGAAACAAATTCTGCCCTGGAGGGAATTTGAACCCCGGTTAGTATGGGTTAGTACGGTTAGTGTACTCATTATAACTGAGTTGGCAAGGGGTGCTGGTGGAGCAAAATCTGGAACCAAACTTCTGTCCTGGCTGGGATTTTGAACCCCCGACCTCTCGATTGACAGTACAGCACACTAGCCACTACACTACTGAGCACCCTCACATTACAGTTAATTAGTTTAATAAATACTGAGCTGCTCAGATGTAGGCAAGTGACGCGTTAACCATCGGAAGTCACCACAAGCAGCCTCATCATACACTCGCTGCAGGTAGAAAGCAAGGCAGTTGATGGCGTTTTTATCTATCCAGGTGGTGGGTAGCAACATTCCTGCACTTAAGCCGAATGTCCCTGAATTCCGACAGATTCTCAACAACCACCAGACACAGATCCTAAAACCAGACGACCAAGAAAAAAAGCAGACGACACTTAAAGACTAGCTCGAACTCGAAGCACTGATGAGAAGTGTTACTGCTAAAACTGGGTGGAATTTATTACCTATCCGGTCAGTCTTTCATCGGCGTATGGTAATAGAGCCCTAGAGAAGTCATTACACCGAATTATATTTAGAAGTGTCCACTGTCCATCCCCATATTAAACCTCTCAAAACTGAGAGGTTCCCAAAAGGAGCTATAGAAATCCTCAGATCTACGCACGACGACGATAATGGCCCATTAGGAAGTCATCATCGATAGATAAACCAGCTTCCGAACAGGTTGCTCCGGGAATAAAACGCAAGACCGGTTGAGAGAGAGAGAGAGAGAGAGAGAGAGAGAGAGAGAGAGAGAGAGAGAGAGAGAGAGAGAGAGAGAGAGAGAGAGAGAGAGAGAGAGAGAGAGAGAGAGAGAGAGACAGACAGAGACAGAGACAGAGAGAGAGAGAGAGAGAGAGAGAGAGAGAGAGAGAGAGAGAGAGAGAGAGAGAGAGAGAGAGAGAGAGAGAGAGAGAGAGAGAGAGAGAGAGAGAGAGAGAGAGAGAGAGAGAGAGAGAGAGAGAGAGAGAGAGAGACAGACAGACAGACAGAGACAGAGACAGAGACAGAGACAGAGACAGAGACAGAGACAGAGAGAGAGAGAGAGAGAGAGAGAGAGAGAGAGAGAGAGAGAGAGAGATAGAGAGAGAGAGAGAGAGAGAGAGAGAGAGAGAGAGAGAGAGAGAGAGAGAGAGAGAGAGAGAGAGAGAGAGAGAGAGAGAGAGAGAGAGAGACAGAGAAACAGACAGACAGACAGAGACAGACAGACAGAGACAGACACAGACAGACAGACACAGACAGACAAAGACCACCCATAATCAATCACAATAACTGCCTCCAACCGATTACATAAACCACCTCGAATAAAATGCCAGGCTATTGGCATTTTTTCCGGTCGGTTTGACTGTCGTATCTCGACTGCCTGCGGAGATCCGACAGATCCACGCGAGCCAGGTTCAGACTCAGACTTATCAGTGCCCTCTTCCACTTGAGTTCTGTGTCAGAAATGCCTTCAGAGCCACTCTCGTAGACCTACCGAAAACAGGCATGAGGTACGGAGATCGAATATATCTATATCCTCATGAAAAGGGCCCGCTATTTCCCAGATTATCACTCCACACACCAAAGCTCGAGGGTACGTACCATACGTATTCTATTTTTTGAAAGGTACGTACGTTTTTTAACGTACCCTATTTTAGGGTACGTAAACAATACAAAAATACGTTAACCACGTCATTACCTACTTAAGAATGTTCAATTTAATTTAAGCAAACAATCACAAAATAAAATTTTCGTGTATGATACGTACCATACGCGTATTCTATTTTTTGAAAGGTACGTACGTATTTTAACGTATTCTATTTTAGGGTACGCGTACCCTCGAGCTCTGCCACACACTCAATTTTGTGCACTGCAGTCACACACCTACACTGAGTAAAATATAAGTCAGAAGAAGATGAAGAGCTACCTCTGAGGCAGCCATGGGTATGAAGTGTCAGCGACTTCATTTTCTTAGCCTCAGCATATGAGGGCTGATAGCCCCTCCCTCGCCACCTCATCTTCCCACTGACAGTGTATGGTGAGTGTACTCATTATAGCTGAGTTGGCTAGGGGCGCATATGAAGAAAAAATCTCGAGCCAAATTTCTACCCTGCTGGGGATTTGAACCCCAAACTCTGGACTGACAATCCAGCATGGTCACCAGCCCTCATATCCTGTAACATAGAACATGATGTCATTAACACTTCATAGCCATGCCTTCTTTTTCATGGTAAGTCCAATTAAGAGGCTTGCTCGTCTTGGAGCAACAACAGCCTCCCCTCCCCCATCTTCCTGGAATTTCATTACCAATCTGGGATAGGTGACCATTTCAGAATGTTCAACGTATACGTCACGTCATACAGAGCAGGTCATAAGGGGCCTCGCCAAAGCACATTGCACATGTAAACCACACACCATGTGATGAAATGCATATTTAACCATGCAGAGTTTATATAACTGCTTCACAAATATTAATAATGTTCGTCAATCAGATATTGGCATAAATTATACTGGCAAATATTTAGCCACACAGTGTTGACAAGTAAGGCTGTGACCACAGTCTAAATATACATAATTATATATACACATAATTATATATTCGTTCATTCATTCAAGGCCACAAGGCCCTAGTTAACAAAACAGAGAACACTCACATAAATACAACTTATCTAACGTCTGGGTTAACTTATACATGTACATATGACCATATACGTCAGCACATACAAGGTTAGATATAATAACTGCAAGGGCAAAGCCCCTAAGGGGTCATCCATTAATTATGTCAACAAATAGGGGAGGGGGTTTGAAAAAGTTTGACAGTTGTTGACAGGGGGGAGGGGGGTTTGGTCCAAGTTGACGTCAACAAATTTTTGTTTAATAAATGGACAAACAATAAAAAAAGGTCATCAGGGAAAAAATGGCTAAAAAACGGTCATCGGAGTTTAAATCTCTAAAAAGGTCATTGAGAAAAAAGTCAGCCTGGCAACGCTGCCGGTAGGGGGTTCTGGGATTGTTGACATAATTTTAGGGGGGTCCGTCAATGTTTGACAGTTGTTGACAAGGGGAGAGGGGGTCAAAAAGGCCTAAAATTTGTTGACATAATTAATGGATGACCCCTAAGCTGCCGATGGAGGACAGTTACTTCAAATATAGCAGACGGTAAAACCCCCAAAAGGCCTACCGAACTCATTCCGCATAGGTTTTAATACGACTTGCATAGAAATTAGGATTGTCTTTCAGAGAATATCACATTAACATTAGACCTATAGGCCTACAGAGAAATACTGATGCAGAGACTCAAACAGGTACGCGTTTAATTCATGACGCAAATAGGTCTTGCGTGAGAAGCCTTCCTTCATCCGAATTTGGTTCGGCCAATGAAATCGTCGCCTATCGTTTACTGCCGACCAGCATTGAGTTAAACCGTTAGTCAGTCACTAAGGCAGCTAGCTAGCTTGGGCGTAGAAGGATGCACGAATTATACCATCCCCGTATTATTACACACAACACATCCATGACGAGTTAACGCGTTCTCGTTTATCTACAATATTCCGCAATTTTACGCTGAAACGACTGCATATTTTTCGGTAAAGTACAAAGCGAGCTCATTTAGATAAATGACTCCCTAGAAGGCTTTCTCACACACTGGCGAATGCCGGTCACGTCTGTCATGGCCCTTCCTAGCTGAATTTATGGAAGACGACGTTTCTAAAGGATCTGCGGTGGGGTTGGATCCCGTCTTCCAGGAACCCTCCCACAGTTAGGTAGAACGAAATGGCCCCCCTCAGACCTGCACTTGCACCCCTGCGCTCTGTTCCACCCACCCGCTGCCTATGATAGATGGAGGGAAGCGTTACCCCTCCCTAGATTCGTCCTTGGTCCCACACGTCTTCTGTTATTTCAGATGTCAACATAATCAGTAAAACGCAGCCAAACTGGGTACCCGACTACTCGCCACCCCGTCATTGGATAAATAACGTCGCCCTCACACGTGCGCATTATTGTAATGCCAATTATTGTAATGCCAATTATTGTAAATGCCAATCAGGACATTTGTTAGCAAAGACAAAATGACCCTCATAATTCTTAAGATACATTTAATGCGATAAAATTCGGATGATATAAAAGATTTGCAACAAGTGTTTATTGTTATATATATTTTTATGGTGCTCATTGTACTACAGTACTAATCGCAACCTTAAAATCCAAATTTCAAATGCGCTACTCTAAAGCGAAGCGTAGGGCACCAGCTTATTCACGAGCACTGCGTCATGTGTAAGAGCTTTTCCAGAGATATCCAAGGAAGAAGTGGTATTATTAATAAACCTATGCACGCCAAATTACCAAAGGTACAGGTTAGTACCTGTACCTTTGGTAATTTGTAGGTAATTTGTTTGTAGGTAATTTGTAGGTAATTTGTAGGTAATTTGTTTGGTAATTAATTTAATATAGGACACGGTGCTGCAATTAAAACAGATAATTTAATAAAGCTTAGTTTATAGTTTCTGGATTAATTTAATTAAAATAGAGTCTCTCATATACATAATCTTATAATAATTCATTAACGTCATCGACGATAAAGAAAAATGATCAACCGTACAACACCAACATCCTAGCTGACATAATGCGACATTGGTGATTGGTGATTCATTCAGAGAATTTATATAGCACCTCTTCAAAAGACCTACTCAGGGATGCTCTCTGTGCTGGCCTATTATGATGTTAAGTGTCATTACGAACGAAAATATTACATCAGTTAGCAATGCACAGTAAGCTAGAAGAGTCGCCAATAACAAGTATAATACACATACATATCTAGAGCTTGTCAGACATTGCAAATGCATATATGATTAAAAACATTTTTATGCACACAAGGTCACACACACACACAAGTGAATTTGAGGTGTGGTCATGGGCATAGCCAGAAAAAAATTTGGAGGGGGTTTTAAGATTTCGGGGGGTTTTCCATTGAAAATTGTCGCAAAAGTCCAGTTTTTTTTTGTTTTTTGCATGTAAAAGCATATAAAAAAATTTCAGAAACTTATTTGGGGGAGGGGGGCGTTTGAACCTGTAAAACCACCCCTAAATACGCCCATGGGTGTGGTTAGTCAGTCGCCCGATGAAGTGCTGCTAGATATCCATATGTTGGAAAACCAAAGAGAAATAGTGACTTCTGAGGCATTTCTGAAAGGAAGAGAAAGAGTTGGAGTACCAGACAAAATATTGGTAGCCGGTTCCATTTCTTAGGGGCGCAACACCGAATACAAGAGAGCCCGTGGCAGAGCTACATCAAGGCTAAACCAAAAGACCCTTACGGGGCCGGGGCCATACCCATCCCCAAAGAGCACATACTACGTGGTGGAATGTAAGTAGATTGAAGTGCTTGAACTTATAAATAAGAGTGTTCGTTGTGAACGTTTTATGGGTTAAGACATACGTAAAGATGTGTTGACCGAGTAGGCATCGCAAATGGCCTGATACATAAAAATAGAAATTTAATAGCTGCTAGGGAATGACGGTCTAAAATTGGCAGATGATTCATGCCTGTAGGATTTTGGCTCCCGCTGAAACTGGGTCATATCGTCACATTCTGATCATTCTGTTTAACGCTGGCTTTCTATTATTCATAAGCCTACCACCGATCTATGTAAATATTTGAGAACCTAACTATCATAAAGGGGGTCCTGTTGTGGGAACGATGTGGTTGTGCTTGCGACTCAGAGCAGCTGAATTATCTTCTGACCTCTCAGCTGAATTATCCTATGACCTTTCAGCTGAATTATCTTATGACTACCTTTCAGCTGAATTATCTTCTGAACTTTCAGCTGAATTGTCTTATGACCTTTCAGCTGAATTATCTTCTAATCTTTCAGCTGAATTACTTTAAGACCTTTCAGCTGAATTATCTTCTGATCTTTCAGCTGAATTATCTTATGACCTTTCAGCTGAATTATCTTCTAATCTTTCAGCTGAATTACTTTAAGACCTTTCAGCTGAATTATCTTCTGATCTTTCAGCTGAATTATCTTCTGACCTTTCAGCTGAATTATCTTCTAATCTTTCAGCTGAATTACTTTAAGACCTTTCAGCTGAATTATCTTCTGATCTTTCAGCTGAATTATCTTCTGACCTTTCAGCTGAATTATCTTCTAATCTTTCAGCTGAATTACTTTAAGACCTTTCAGCTGAATTATCTTCTGACCTTTCAGCTGAATAATCTACTGACCATTGATCACACGTAAAACGAGTGGCTGCTTTTGCCTCAGTTCTAAAGCCTATGAAGTCTACATATCCAAGAATCCCCAAATCTAAATACGTATACACCCCTTAGCCTAACCATCAGCCATTCTAACAGATCACTTCAAAACTCTCCTGAAACATCGCTCTCAACAAAACATACATAATACCACAGATCTCTTTAAAGACGATCTGCATTGGCTTTCCAGTCACTGTTAGTAAACGCTCGTCGTTGTTAAAGTGTTAAATTAAAGAGCCTCAACAGACCTGTTTAAACTTCCAGTTTATTCAATCTCTGCCTAAACATCTCTTAATCAATCACTCTGAACACGCTTTATATTCATCTCCTATTAGGCACAATATTCTAATAGTTAGCATGCTAGACTGCAAACTGAGAGGCTGGGGGTTCAAATCCCCACCAGGGTAGACATGTTTCCAGATTTCTGCTCCACCTGTGTCCCCAGTCGACTCAACTATAATGAGTACACTGACCATACACTGTTGGTGGGAAGATGAGACGGCGAGGGAGAGGATGCCCACCTGCCCTCAATGCTGAGGCTAAGAAAATGAAGTCGTTAACAAATCATACCCATGGCTGACCCTTAGGCTAGCTTCAGGGATTGCTCTTCTTCTCCTCCTCCTACTATTATTTTTTACTACATAAGTAAATGCATCTGGAACTCATTATTATTATTATTATTATTATTATTATTATTATTAAGAAAATTTCAGCGTGCACAGTTACACAGAAATGTGAATCTGAGCCATGGTTAGTCGGCTGCTAGGTGAAGAGCAGTTAGATAAAAAAAAGATGGGTAAAAACAAATGAGAAAAAGAAAGTTTTAGGTGTTCCTTGAAGGTTGAAAAAGAGTTCAAGCATCGGATAAACATTGGTAGTCAGTTCCATTCCTTGGGGCAGCAACAGAGAATACACAAGAGTCCATAACAGTGCTACATGGAGGCTCAACTAAAAAAAACATACCAGATAATCACAGATTGCAGGAAGGGATATAAGGAGGTACTAGTGGTTGGAGGTAGGTAGGAGTGCTCACTGTAAGGGTCATTAGGTTAGACTTTAAATCTTACTGGGAATTCAACAAGAAGCCAAAACAGCTAACCAGTAGTACTTCAGTTTAAGGACACAATGTGATAACAAAGTTTCATTAGCGTCACCATCCTCCTTCATCCAAGCTTGGGACTGGCACTGCCAGAGTACAAGAAGTGGCGGAGTTTAAGCAGCTGATCAAGCAGGGTTATGGAATTTATACAAGCAGATGTATCCAACACCATGTGAGCCGTAGAATTTCTGAAACATTGAAGCCTATTTGTTTCAAGACCTGAGCTCATTCATACATTCATTCGTTCATTCATAACAACAATTTATATAGCGCCCCTTCAAGGTATCTACTCAGAGGTGCTCCCAACCCAGCCCTGACTGAAAAAACCAGTCATAAGATTGCAGTAGAACGTATCCGAGAAGTTCCTAGGCAGCATACGCACTGCGCACGGCCAGTGGCAGCCCGTTCCAAGTCAACGGGCCAACAACAGAAAAAGCACGGTTTGCCTCATAAACTATGTGCGTAGGGGTCAAGATGCTGACCATGCACCGAAGAGGGGAGAGGCCAGCGGCCCCAACACCCAGGGTGGAGCGACAAAGCTCCCTCAGATATGCAGGAGCGGAACCCAAAATACAGCGCCACACCATGGCCTACAAACACCTGTTGGCGTAATCAATACGAAAGCGGACAACAGGGCACATGTCCAGCTGACAAAATAACTTTTTATCGTCATAACATGTCGTTAAACTCCTGTTATCCACCCACATGCACATCTTCATAAACCTTTCAAATTCGGTATATTTCGCATATATATTTATTCATATTTTTCCCGCATATCTGTGTGAGCCTTTGTCGAATCCACCTCAAGCCGCCGCGTAGGGACCCTGGGCAAGTCTTTCACTCGCAATTGCTCATGCGCTTCGGCGTGAAACTCCGATTCAGTGTCCACGCTGTAGTCGGGAGCGCCTCTGAGCAGAAATCTTGAAGAGGCGCTATAACAAGTGTTCATACATACATACATACATAGTACATACATACATACATACATACATACATACATACATATAGGGTTGTTAATATCGGTTTTTTTGGCAAACCGATTGTCGGTTTTAGAAATCCGATTTTAAACCGATTATCGTTTTTTATTGGCCTTGATAGAAAATTTAATATATTATCATATAATGCAAGTTACTGAAAATCGATAATAGCTACGTACCGTAACGTACGTACACATACGGGGTTCTACTATTACCTCGTTGGCTGTGGAAATTTCCGTTTTATATAGGAGGCAATAATACGTCGCTGTGGGGTTCTACTAAATTACCTCGTTGGCTGTAGAAGAGTCCGTTTATATAATTTATAAGAGGCAATAATACGTCGCTGTGGGGGTTCTACTATTACCTCGTTGGCTGTGGAAGACTCCGCTTTATATATAAGAGGCAATAATAATGTCGCTTTGGGGTTTTACTATTACCTCGTTGGCTGTGGAAGGCTCCGCTTTATAAATATATAAGAGGCAGAATTCGATAATCGTTTTGTCAATAATGAAAACCGATAATCGTTTTCGAAACCGATAATCGGATTTCCGATTATCGTTTAACATCCCTACATACATACATACATACATACATAGTACCTACCGAACTCTACACACAATGCACTAAATGCAAGATTTGAAGGGAAAAGAAGTGCTCTTAACATAACATCACTTGGACTGACACTAGGGGAGCAATGGACTTGACAAGAGACCGAGGACAATGGAGGTCATTTATTCGAGGTCATTTATTCGTACCCATCGCCGCCAAGTGGCTAGCGTCAGGAACTGATGATGATGATGAAGTGCTCAAAGGCAGACCAAGACTACACTGGATAATAATAATAATAATAATAATAATAATAATAATAATAATAATAATAATAATAATAATAATAATAAGACGATTTCTATAGCGCCGTAGCACAGCCGAGGCCGAAGGAAAGGGCGCTGTACATGAGTTCACATAGATAATACAAATGAGGACATAACATCACTTGGACTATTCAACAAGACGGGATTCAATGGACCTGACATATGACCGAGGACAATGGAGATCATTTATTCGTACCCATCGCCACCAAATGGCTGGCGTCAGGAACCGATGATGATGATGAGTATCCATTTGTAACTGTATACATACAGATCTCTTTTAAACTCAACTTTACAATACACAATTCCTCTATTACAACTTCACCAAATGCCGCTGCTATACCTGACTGAACATTACGTCTAGTAACAGCAGAAACTAAGTGGTCCCACTATTTCAGGGATGGCGAACCTATGGCGTGCGTGCCCAAAGTGGCATGCGCTCCAATTTTTTGGGCACGCCGAATTTGGAGCGTCCCAAAAAATTTCAAACTCAGAAATACAAACTCACTGTAGGAATCCACATTTACTTTTGTGAAGGACTTTATTATAACACCATTCCAAAATCATCTTTGAAATAATGTCATTTAATTTTTTTTTTAAATCTTTGTCAATTAAAACCTACACGAGACAAACAACCTTATATACTGCAAAGTTCCAAGGGGCACGCAACGGTATTTTAAAAATGTTTTAGCGACATTTTGGCACTAATAATAATAGAATAATAATGACGACAATTTCCATGGCACAGTAACATAGCACATGTCGTTACAAGGCCGCCTTTTAATGGCTCGCACCTTAAAAAAGGTCGCACCTTAAAAAGTTTTGCCATAAAAAAAGGTTTGCCATCATTGCGCTATTCATTTAACTGCATACATCGGATGGTAACGGCATACATCCAACACGGCCTACACATAGACAATTTCGTATGGCCGCCGTAAATACGTCTTGACATAAGCCGTTCTAAGCGTGACAAACAAGCATGGCTGCCATAAATAAGTCCAAGTCCTAGCCATCTTAGTGAGCCCTGACAGAGGACATCAATTTTAAGGGAGCTAGAGCAACTCCAAATGACCACTATAAAGCACAACACGCCGTCCGGACTAACGCTGGACGAAAGACCAAAGTCGGGCTCTAAGCTGGATTTAAGATGTCAGGATTAGTTGGCCCGAAAGCAATCTTGAGGCAATTTTCCATGGCCCCGGTAAGTTATGGCCTCGTTTCCATAAAAAAGCCCCACGAGCAAAAACAGTCTTATAAATTAGTATCGGCTATAACAGCCGATACTAAATTGGCCAGAACACTATCGGATACGCACCATCTGGTAACAGAAGGCAGACTCTGTGGCCCACAGGCATACACTCTTGTCTGGTTGCCATATAAACCCACACTATCAGAATCCAGACAGTTCAGTGTTCCGCATATACTGACTTAACAAACAATTCAACTGCATGTTCTCTAAAATTCGACAATATAAAATCTAATGTTGATTACAGTAAGGTCTGTCACAAAAGGCCATATGGTTTGGCTGTGCTCTTTTATTACACAAACCTTGTCTTTAGATGTCATGACCACACTTATGTCTGCCGTCTATCAGACATTTCTCATAACAGTGTATACCGTAGTTGGCCAAGCTTACAATCGTTGAAAATTCTAACGTTTCATGACAAATCCGTGCATTGTTGATACTATCAAAAGCAACCTCAGAGGCATAACTATAAGCTCTGGCCAACAAATAAAACATGCAATTCCACGAGGCATTACAGAGACTACCAACTGAGTACTCACCCACAAGGCCACAACACAGCTCAAGATCATATCCCGGCTTAAGACACAAAGGGACCGCATTACATCACATGCTCTAGTGCAGTGCTTCCCAAACTTTTTGGCACCTCGACCCAATTTTTAGAACGACAATCTATCGCGACCCACATAGCTTTACTGGACAAAAAGTTCTTAAACGAAAAAGCCATATTTTTATTTATTATCGAGCATAATTTTACAAAAACCTTGATCTATTTCTCGTAATGAGGCCCCACTGAGGCGTGTTTGAAGGGTGCGGTTGTTGCCGGTTAGGCCTACTGTTTATGGCGCTATTTTCAGGCGCAAGGACTCTCAAGGAGTTCGACAGTTGGAGCTTTTTCGAAATTTAGTTTTGATTCCGAAAAATTGGAGTGACTGGTTGCCCAAACTCAGATGCTTCGTCTCAATATTGCGACGCAATATCTCGGGCAAACGCTCTCTTTTGCAAGTAAGCTACTTCTCAGCAAAGAACACACTTTGGCCGTGGATCTTCATCATCTCCATTCCACGAAAATCCAATTTTAAAGTAGTCGGAGTGATACTTTCTCATCTCTTTTTGTCGTTTTGACTGCTTTAAAATGGCATCAGGTGAAAGCCTTAAGTGGCGGGTCCCTGGGCTGGTGCACCAAAGAACACACTTTGGCCGTGGATCTTCATCATCTCCATTCCACGAAATCCGATTTTAAAGTAGTCGGAGTGATACTTTCTCATCTCTTTTTGTCGTTTTGACTGCTTTAAAATGGCATCAGGTGAAGGCCTTAAGTGGCGAGGTCCCTGGGCTGGTGGTCTGGCGCCCGTGAACGGTGAACCCCATGCTTAAATCCGGGCCAGGACGTACTGAAGTTACCAGTAGGTTCTCGATGGCTCAGTTAGCTACATTGTTGAAAGCGTAGGGTGTGTCTCATGTGCCTCTGTGAAAGAAAGCATGTGGATCGCGGTTCGCTTTCCGATGCTTATTTCAGAGATTTAAATCTCGGGCTAGTACGATGCGTACACGGGGACCCTAACTGGTGTGACGTCCATTCAAACGTGTGAACGGTGCCAGTGGTAAAGGATCTCACCCGATCAATTCATTTAAACATAAGGATCGAGGCCATAAAACGGTCCCTACAGAAAAATCTGAACATTTACATTTCTCGAGTTAGATGCGCACTGTGGTCGTTAAATGGAACACAGGGCTGCGGCCGATTGCCTATCCAAGTTTTCGCTGCGGACGTTGTCGTATACCCAGAATCCCGTATATGCGTACATAATGTGCCTTCATTTTTTCCATTTTCATTTTTTTTCGTTTTTTCACTTTTCCACTTCTATGAATTTTATATATTTAAAAATCACATTTCAAAAACTTTTCGCGACCCACCAAAATTTGGCCCGCAACCCACCAGTGGGTCGCGACCCACAGTTCGAGAAACGCTGCTCTAGTGAGCTATACAAGCGCTATAGAAGTGTCCAGATACACAAACACCTACCTACATACACACACATACAGTTACACACATACATACATACATAAACGCATCTCAGAATTCTGTATATGCCTGAGTGCTCTGGTTACTACAGCATCGGCTGCTATCAGACATTGTATTATTTCAAGAGTGTGGCACAAAGTTTAGTTTGTCTCCAAATTCTCCCATATTTCCATCCATCCACCCACCCACCAACCAACCAATCCATTTACCAAAAAATCTACCAACCATCAATCCACCCATCCATCCATTATACTCACCAAATCCCATCCATCCATCCATCCATCATATTATTTCAAGAGTGTGGCACACAGTTCATCCATCCACCCAACCACCCAACCAACCATTACACCCACTCTATTCCATTCATCCATTACACCCACTCTATCCCATCCATCCATTCATTACACCCACCAAATCTAATCCAACCATCCAACCATTACACCCACCAAATCCCATCCATCCATCCAACCATCCATCCATTACACCCACCAAATCCCATCCATTACACTCACCAAATCCTATCCATTACACCCACCATATCCCATCCACCCACCCATTCAACCAACCATCCACCCATCCATCCATTACACCAACCAAATCCCATCCAAGCATCCATCCACCCAATCCACCCATTCATATAGCACATCCGTATGGCGCCAACTCCTAGACACTGAGAAGCCTTTTCACAGCACATACTGAGGAGCAGTGTACGGCTTCCTCCTCTCATCCATATGAACTAATCCTGGTGAAGCTCTTTCACAGCACCACTGCAGTAAGATGCAAGGCATGGACCGATCGATACATTCTCTGTCTGCCATGTGAAACCGATATGGACGCTGCCTCCTAACACCAGCACAGTGGACACCCATGCAGCAGCGCAATCCACCGCAGAAAGGCAGTCTAGAAAAGTCTTTGTGGCAACTTCAAGGCCAATAAACAACATTATGGAACTTCACTGACTGGAGAAGAAGAGGAAGAAGAGCAGTCCCTTAAGCTAACCTTGAGAGGCAGCCATGGGTATGAAGTTTCAGGAACTTAATTTTCTTAGCCTCGGCATATGAGGGTGGGTGGCCAGCCCTCTCCCTCGCCCACTCATCTTCCCACCCTACAGTGTATACGGGTGTTGGTGGAGCAGAATCTCGAATCACGCATTTTCTAAGCAACTCTGGAAGGCGCATGTTCCTAGCATCATAGACTGTCAGATGAATATTATTGTTAGCAGAAGAGAAGAGCAGTCCCTTAAGCTATCCCTGAGGCAGCCATGTGTATGAAGTGTCAGCGACTTCATTTTCTTAGCCGTCTCGCCGTCTCATCTTCCCACCGACAGTGAACAGGTAGTGTACTCATTATAGCTGAGTTCACACAGGTGGTACAGAAATCTCGACCTATATTTCTGCCCTGGTGGGGATTTTAACCGCCGACCTCTCGAAATTGACAGTCCAGCACACTAACCACTACACTATGGAGCACCCCAATGACTGGGCATGGTCTGCAATAAGAGAGTTGAACAGTTTGGAGCCTGCAACTGAACAGGCTCACAAACGTTCCTGAAGATGCTTATCAACATAATGTCATCATCATCCTCGTCTTGAGATCCTGAAAAGGCTCTACATAAATGTTCAGATATATACACCATCAAAACCACCAACAGTTCCTGGCACCAGCCATTTTGTGGCACTTGGTTTGGATGTATTATGATTGATCTCCATTTTTCCAGGTCATTTATCAAGTTCAATGTAGTGCTCATCATCATCATCATCATCAGTTCCTGGTGCCAGCCATTTGGCGACGATGGGTACAGATGAATTATGGCCATTGTCCTCGGTCATTTGTCAAGTCCAGTGCTCCCCTTAGCATTGATCCAAGTGATGTTATGTCTTCATTTATATTGTCTATCCAGCATAGTCTTGGTCTGCCTTTTCTTTTCCTTCGAATCTTGCACAGAGTACATTGTGTGGGATTCTGTCAGCTGGCATTCTCTCTCTATATGTCCAAACCATCGGAGTCTTCATTGAACGACTTTGTCTAGCAGAGTTGTTTGGATTGTCTTATAAATGTCATCGTTTCTTATTTTCTGTAGTCTTGAAATCCCTGCGATCTTCCACAGCCAACTCATTTCTGCTGTAGAATTCTTTTTCTCAACGTTGTTCTACTCTCCGCTAATTTGAACTTACTGTATATGGCCGAAAAGCAGATCGACTGTGTCTGGCCTCAGCAAGACTTTCAGCAGCATCCTTTAATATTGGTGGGACAAAAGTGTCTGCCTGAGATCCACAGAGCTACTAGGCTTAAATGTCAGAAAGCTAATCCAGATTATAGGCAAATGAAAACCACCTGTTAAACGCTTAAATAGAAACCTCCTAGCTGGGTGGTTTGAGGCTCTGAATGAGGTCCAAGGGTTCTGTTTGCTGAGGGCAAGCACATGTCCCAACCAGACACATTGTGTAGTATTTTTTATATTTATATAGCAACACTGTATCAGCACTTAAGCTGCTGCACGAAATACACCAACGACTTGTTCTAGGTCCATAGTTGTTCAAACACACATTGGCCACCCAAGTGTAGGCTCCAAGTGTACATTCCATACACTCCACAAGACAGGCACTGCTCTAATCACAGACGTTCCAGTCACATCACACTTGCTCTGGTATGCCTGTACGTGTATGCATGTATGCACGCTGCATACATGTGCATGTAGCCTCTACGTTTCTCTGGCACCTCTAAAGAACCCTCAAGACACTGAAGTACCAGAGTCACTACTGTGGTTGACAGCCATGCCATGTAGTAATTGTAATTGTAACCGAACATTTATAATTACAAATACTACATGGCTTGGACCACGTGGCTGTAGCCTTTTATCATAATCAAACAAAAATGCATGGCTGTAGGCATCACTGCCTGTGCTTTGTCACTGGACAGTGACAAAGTTTTAGCCTTTGACAACTGGTGCACATGATGCTTTCTCCGGCATCTGACTATTTTTCCGGAATCGTCTTCCACTAACAGTCCCGCCCTTTCCAGTACAGACAGCTCAAGACAGCTTATATGAAGACACACCTTAAATGCATTTCATTTCTCTGTAAAAAGATGCTTGTCAAAACAAATTTCTAGGAATCACAAGACTACTAGGACCACAAGGTTTCTAAAATAAAAATCCATGACTTTCCATGACTTTTAATACATTTTTAGTTTAGATGAAAAACCTAATTTCTAGTTGTTTTATCGATGTAATATTTATTGAAATTTTAAAATATGATTATAATATGTCTAATTGTCTATTAATGATTTTTCCATTTTCCATGACTTTCCATGACCTAGCTATTTTCAAATTCCAAAACTGTCCATGACTTTTTCTGGAAAACACCTGTTTTACCAGGTTTTCCAGGCCTTAAATTTTTCAAAGTCTAATTCCATGACTTTCCAGGTTTTCCAGGATCCGTGGCAACCCTGATAACAGAACAACACTCGTGTAGCTAGAGTGCACAATGTTGTAAGATGATGACTCTGATGCACTGGGCATGTAGACAGCATGCCTGATGGTTGAGGGTCTCAGGTACAGCACATCCAGCAATATTTGAAGGAAAGAGAAGCACAGAAAGAAGTGCATGTTGTATGCAAGACTTGGAACTTCACAGCCATGATAAGACAGTGGAGTTCCAAGAAAAAGACTGTAAGGTACCAAGACAGAGACAGAGACCAAGACACAAGGTCCAAGATGGTACGAGACCGAGGCTTTTCAGAATTTGGGTAAAACGAACTAAATGATAAAAACAACTAATGTAGGTCTTACAGATTCCCAGCTTTCTACCATTACATTTTAAGAATACAGGATCCTTAATCATAACGTCACTTTGACAAATTATCTCTTCATATTGGTACAGGTCAATTTTCTAGTGCAAGAACTAAGGACAATTTGTGCAAGACTCATTTATTGAGACCATTTGTTCAAGTAAGAACAAGACTTTCACTTCAGGACAGTTTCTAAAGTCTAGAAATGACCTCAAAACCAAGACTGGGACTAAGACAAAAAGTTACCAAAACTGAGAAGAAGAAAATAAGTTACCAAGACTGAAAACAACACAATAAGTTACCAAGACTGAGAACAAGGCTAAAACATAAAAAAAACAGTCTCAAGATGCCTCAAGACCAAGTCTCGAGACCAAATACAACCTCAGTAAGATCCCAACTACGCTGGAGGGATGATCTAAATGGGTACAAAATACTTGGACTGAGAAAAGAACATAAGAAAAGCATTAGACTTGAATAGAGATGTAAAAAAACATGTTTTTTTTGGCGTTGAAATATTTCAATGAAATATTTCAGTTTTATTTGAAATATTTCAGTTTTCTTTGAAACATTTGAAATTATTTTTTTCTTTACATTTTACAACTAATTACAACCATAATAACAGTTTATTTATTTCTCTCATATTACATATTATATGCATTATTGTGTTAGTGATGACCATCCTCGAGATACTCAATTTATTTCTAATTACCTGTTTTTAAGAATGACTTTTATGAGAGTTACATTATATGTTGAAAAACATTTTATTCACCAAATGTCACAAATTACAGTTTGATCTAATAAAGTAGATGTTATTGTTCATTGTTATGCTTAACATTTATTATTAATCACTTGTTTTGTCATAAATGAAATAAATGTGATTTAGCTAAATATTTGTACTAAATGATGCACGTTTTACTGGTTGTTAGGTTTCTAATGCTGGGCCCCAGCAGCTGGGGGTGTTATGACAAAGAGTGCAAACAATGACAAGCAAAGTAACGTCTGCTATTATAAAGTTAATATCCGATTGCAGAACAGACCATATCTTTGGAACAGCACCATGTCATTGGAACAGCACAAACTGGTCCAACTCAAGACATTGTGTCAATTTGTGTGCATCCAATACTTAAAAAAAACATGTTGTTTTTTTGGTCATTGAAATATTTAAAAAAAAACTGTCAGAAATGAAATATTTCAAATGAAATATTTCACGCTCACATCACTAGACTTGAAGTACAATCGAAAGAACGGAAATCCTTCGTTTGCACCCATCGCTGCCAGCGGCTGGCACCAGAAACAGATGAGGATGATGACATACACATAGAGTGCACTTCAGCCACACCATTGTCTGACGTTGCCATAGAAACATACTGTTACGTGCATTGTCTGAGCGTAACAGACATAAAATATATACGGCATGGAATTGTGGAATTGCCTGCAAAAGGGACAAACCAGTGGTAATGAATGCTGCATGATAAACTGAGTTCAAGCCAGCACTCTGTTGAATCAAACGAGCTAGCGACTGATATAATCAGAACAAATTCAATCAATATACAGACCCACACCAGACAGTTAGTGTGGTTTTGCATCCTAATATGCACAAGTGTTCCCAAAGGGATGCACTGACTATCCTTTTTCTGGATAAAGCAGACCACAAGGAATAGTTTAGCCACACAAATGGTTGCCCACTCTTAAAATTAAAATCTGGTGACAAAAAATCATTCAAACTTCATAATATGTCAAAATATAACACATAACCCCTGTACCTAAATCTCTGCATTGGCTTCCTGTTCAGAAAAGATTTATTTTGAACTGGGGCACATAATTGGCCCCACTCTATGGAACCAAGTCACCAACTTCCTCCCATGACTCACTCACTGCTTCAAGCCGGGGGCCTCCCTGCATCTTTTCGCTGCTTAAAGACAGCCTTATTACCTCAGGGTCTCTCACGCTGGGAGCACCTCTGCTTGGTGTTGCACTGTGAGTGGCGCTATACAAATTTAGTTTACAATACAATTTACAAAACACTGAATGCTGTCCAACCGCATAAAGTCAGCCTTGATTCCTCAGACATTATTTCTTTCTCTGGTCATACCTAAGCCTAGAACTGCTTTCGGCGAACAAGCTTCTTCGGTATATAGCTGGACCTACCTTTTGCAACTCTCTCCCTGTATCTGTTCCTTCTGCTCGGTCACTTACATCACTTCATTCTCAGCTAAAGAGTAAAACCTACTTTTTTCAGTTTGCATATCCACTAGAGGCTTCTGCAAAGGTAAATACTTACCTTTTTTTAAATTCTTTACACACCCTATGCTCCTCCTCTGTCTAAACAAACTGATCTTCTGGATGTTGACCTGAATACGGCTTTTTTTGGTGCACCATCGGTTGATGTCTTGTGCATTAGACACCGATGTGATAGAAGTTAAACCAATAAATGATAATAATTACTCCAGTGGCGCCAACATCGTATTATGCACATGGTCACAATGGAAAGACCAATAGACACAAAATCTGGTGATCATTATGCGCAAAAACTGGAAATCGTAAACATGCATACAACTCTAAGCAGTTTTTATGTCAGATGTGCTAAGTAACTCACCAATGCTGCTACCAATTTATCCTAGGCACAATCTTTTTGTTGTATTTAGTCTGCATGCACTTCATGGCAGGTATCTTGAAGAGGTGCTATATAAATCTACTGAATAAATAATAAATGAGCCTTATCTGATCTAATATCAACTAAAGACTACCGGGTATATAGTGTCACACAATGAATGGTTGATAGAAAGCGGCATCACAACACAAGTATAAGCCCAAAGTGTCTGGTTGCCAGCAGAGATTATTGTGGCCGGTTCACAGCTCCATTAAGCCCTGGAGCCAAATCCGTTGCTCAATCATGGTTCCATTATGCATGGCATTAATCTAAATCAATACCAAACCAGGAAATGAGAGAACACAACGCCAGGCACGTTAACACTTCGACTTCCAGCAGCTCCAATCCTCCAGACTCTTTATCACTGCCCTATAAAGGGTTAACGATCTCATACAGTGCCATAACACTGACCAAAGTACCCAAGCACTGTAATAACTGCAGTGCCAAGCCAATTCCAATTTAAGCAGCCACCTCCACATATGCAGATTTATACAAGGTAAAGCAGCTGCCTCCACATATGCAGATCTCCACAAGGTAAAGCAGCTGCATCCGCATATGCAGATCTCCACAAGGTAAAGCAGCTGCCTCCACATATGCAGACCTCCACAAGGTAAAGCAGCTGCCTCAATATATTCAGAGTTTAACAGGAGTCGAATTTAACTGTATGACAGCCTGCAAAGCACCATCTGTTATACTACTCATTTTACAGTCACCCCTAGCGAGTTGAAGGCTGAGTCAACCTTATGGGCTAACAGGTATCGAACCAGGGTCCTTCTAATCTTCGTGCTAGTGTGTTACCATTCAACCATCTCTCCGATTTACAAGCTTTGGACCAGCCACTGAGAATGCCTGAGAACCAAAAACTGTTCTGGCGCAAGGCTCAGCAGAAGTCGAAGTATCGAACTGGTAATGGCAATACTTTTTCTTGGTAGAAAGAGAAAGCAAGGAGATGAGTAAGGCATCACTGTACTGTATTCAATTGAGTTACAAAATGCTCTATTATATTGTATTGTATTTGCACTGTGTCGATGAATTCATATATAGCTTCTCTTCAGAACCAGCAAACATCAGCACTCAGTGCATGACAGCTGTGTTAAACAGGGAAACCGATTTTTACATCACTTTTCTATGGCAACATAATTTTTCTCTTTTTTATTGATCCCAGAAATTTAACATATCGAATTTTACATACAGGTGTACATGTCTACAGAATCTTTCCTACGAACTTTACAGGTTGTGCATGACTACCTAAATCAATCAGCAACGATACCAAATTGTGGTTGATGAAGGCATTGGTGTGGCCAGTGGCAATGTAATATAATAATCTTTTCTTTATTAAGCGCCTGACAAACGCACTGCGCTGTACATTTACATGTTATGCAATTAAATCTTAACTACTAATAGAACAGACAGCCTGCAATACAACGGCGCTAATAGCAGCCTACAAAGCATATCCGCCCTACGGGACTCGAACTCGGTACCTCTCGCTCTCTACGCCAGATGTTATCCAATGCGCTATCGCCCCCCCCCTTTTGATGTACGGATGTGAAAGAAGAAAGAGGAAGAAAGGCGTATTCAGACATTTGAGAGCAAGTGCATCAGAAAGCTGTTGGGAATACCGTGGACGAAAATTATATCCAACAAACAGTGTACACATCAGCGAGGCCAGAAAGGAACTATTGGCCCACACCAAAACTCGCAAACTGCGATATTTTGGTCACATCATGAAACAGCCGCACAACATCAAGAGCAGCCTGATAACGGGAAGGGGTTCAAGGACGAGGAAGGCCGAGAATATCATCGTGGATCGACAACGTCCTGAACTGGACTTGTGGGTGCTGGCTTCGTGAACGCAGCACGCAACAGAAGACACTGGACAGTAAAGAGTCCATTCATGTAGCTAACCATTCCGGAGCGACGATGTGACATGACATGATACGTATGACACGCTTCTGAGTAGCTTCTTGAAGGGGTGCTATATAAATGCTCTGAATGAATGAATGAATGAATGACTAACTGGCAGCATGTATTGGTCTAAGTTTGTTGGCTTATACACCATATCAGGGCTGTTAATATCGCGATAAAGTATCGCAATACTTGGTATCGCCGATACTTTTTCAGTATCGCAGCGAGTATCGCGATAGTTTTATTTTGTTGGTATCGCATGTGTATTGCCGATACTTTTTCAGCCTGTCGGCGATACTCAATACCAATACTTTTTTCCACTATAATTCATATATTTTCTCATCCGCTTGAGTAAGTCGCGATCAAGAAATAGTGAGAAATAATTCTTTACGCTTCGAAAATTGCCTCTTTCTTCGAAAATAGCCTCGTTCTGCCATCTATGATTGTTGATGTGAATGGAAAGAATCTATTGTATGTGATTAAACGTAAACTTACTTATCGAAAAGTATTGGTAAAAGTATTGGTATCGCTATTGCAATACTTTTAAGAAATAGTATTGGTATCGGTATTGCAATACTTTTATTATGAATTATTGGTATTGGTATTGCCAATACTTTTTTCCAGTATTGTTAACAGCCCTGCACCATATATGCTGCCTCTTATTCCGCGGATTGACTTTTTGGGTGCTGACTTGCTGTGCCTTGGTTTTGTGCAGTTGATGCTATGACAACGGCACTATATTGAAGTTGCTAATTTGAATTGCAATTGCTTAACGTGCTTCTATTCTATCAGTATTGATCCCGAAAGGCCTGGGTCGTCTGGGTTGATGGATCTCTTGGCTGGAGTGCAAACACAACAGCAATCCAACACCTAGGCAACCACCATCCCTTACAGATTACATAACCGAAAAGCAAACTCCCAAGAGTAAACAACGGACTTCTTTTTAATCTAAAGACTTCTATATAGTGTGGTTATCAACACACACAAGGCACCAATCAATTTGCTCACTTCTAAGCAGCATTATATTCTGCACCTGTAATTAAAATGATTAATTAGTGATTTTATACTGCCGGTGGCAAATTCATAAGGCAGAGTTGGGCAACATACAGCCCTTGGGCCGGCTTTTGAACAGGCCCTTGACATGTCTTTTATATTAGCATTGTGCCTGGCACTTGGGAACCTTTTATCTGTTTACGTATTTTTAAAACTTAATAAACTTAAAACATATTTTGTGTTTTATTGTGGTGCAGACCTGTAGGTATTAGGATAATTAGGTTTTCATCATAACAAATTATCTTCATTTACTTTAACGGTTATTCTGCAATATTTAGTTTGAATACAATTAATATTGTCTCATTTTCTGGAGCAAACGAATTTGCAAAAGTTAGCTCATGATTGGCATACGACCCCTGAGCCCTCTGTTAAAAGAAGTTGCCAATGCCTGCACGAGAAGCAAGCCATAACCATGCCAAATAGACTCAATACCTGAAAGCTAACCCACTGAGAAAGAGGTATACCATGGTGGGTAAGCATGCAGAAAGAGGTTAAGTACCAGTAAGTCTTCAGATGAGGCTAAATGACAAAAGATCGAGCAGAACAAACAGATTATGGTAATTGCAAATTTATATAGCACCGCTTCAAGAGAAACTCATCAGAGGCGCTCCCAACCTAACATAATGAAACCACGATCGAACGAAATGGTCTTCAGGCATTTGCGGAAAAGAGGCAAAGAGAAGCTCATGTTGTAGGTTCTTACGCAGCTTGTTCCAGGAAAATGTACCGACCACAGCAAAAACTGTGCTGGACCGTGGAAGTCTGGACTGGCGTTGCAGAGTGGAGAAATCTGTGACCAGGGAAGGAAGATACTGAAACGCATTAACGCAAAGATCCTTGAGGTAAGATGGAGCAAAACCTGGGAAAACAGTACCAAAATATAGATCCATCAACCGAAAAAACTCATCAAAAACGGTTCTAGCTTGTAGGTGGCCAACCATCGCGGAGCGACGATGTGACATGACATGATACGTATGACATGCTTCTGAGTAGCTTCTTGAAGGGGTGCTATGTAAATGCTCTGAATGAATGAATGAATGAATGAATGAATGAATGAATGAATGAATAACTGGCGGCATGTATTGGTCTAACTTTGTTCGCTTATACACCATATGTAACCCAAGGGATCAAAATGAGTCGGATGTCGGCAATTTACATTCCTAGGAAAACAGCAAAATATGATCAGCTGTCACTTTTTCTTATTTTCAGATTTTGAAAATTGGTGAAAAAAAAAATTTTTTTTACATTTCTGATTTCTCACATTTTATGAAATTCATTGTTTGAATGTGTATTTTCCGAATTTTGAACAGAGAATACTTTTATTTTTTGTGATTATATATTAAAATAAATGAAAAATTTTCCCCAAAAAACACAATCATTCGTAACTTTGTCAAAAAATAAGGTAGAACCAAACTTTTCGTGTCATTTTAAAGCAAAAAACGTGGTCTTTAAGAATCTGTAAAATACTCATATTCTAAAATTTCCGACATGCGACTCATTTCGATCCCTAGGGTCACATATATGCTGCCTCTGATTCCGCGGATTGACTTTTTTGGTGCTGACTTGCTGTGCCTTGGTTTTGTGCACTGTCAGTTGATGCTATGACAACGGCACTATATTGAAGTTGCTAATTTGAATTGCAATTGCTTATGGTACTTCTATTCTATCAGTATTGATCCCTACAGGCCTGGGTCATCTGGGTTGATGGATCTCTTGGCTGGAGTGCAAACACAACAGCAATCCAACACCTAGGCAACCACCATCCCTTACAGATTACATAACCGAAAAGCAAACTCCCAAGAGTAAACAACGGACTTCTTTTTAATCTAAAGTAGGGATGTTAAACGAAATTCGGAAATCCGAATTTCGGTTTTAAAAACGAAATTCGGTTTTTATTATTGACAAAACGAAATTCGAATTTAAAGAAATGCCAGAAAGAATTAATTCATGCATTTCTTTAGTGTTTACGATTGTTTTCATCGAATATAGCCGGCAGATAAGAAGGTGTTTATTTAACGTACATTACGGTACCTGATATATAAAATAACTTGCGTTATATAATAATATATTAAATTTTCTATGAAGGCCAATAAAAAACGAAATTCGGTTTAAAATCGGATTTCTAAAACCGAAATTCGGATTGCCAAAAAAACCGATGTTAACAACCCTAATCTAAAGACTTCTATATAGTGTGGTTATTGTAGCACACAAGGCATCAATCAATTTGCTCACTTCTAAGCAGCATTATATTCTGCACCTGTAATTAAAATGATTAATTAGTGATTTTATACTGCCGGTGGCAAATTCATAAGGCAGAGTTGGGCAACATACAGCCCTTGGGCCGGCTTTTGAACAGGCCCTTGACATGTCTTTTATATTAGCATTGTACCTGGCACTTGGGAACCTTTTATCTGTTTATGTATTTTTAAAACTTAATAAACTTAAAACATATTTTGTTTTTTATTGTGGCGCAGACCTGTAGGTATTAGGATAATTAGGTTTTCATCATAACAAATTATCTTCATTTACTTTAACGGTTATTCTGCAATATTTAGGTTAAATACAATTAATATTGTCTCATTTTCTGGAGCAAACGAATTTACAAAAGTTAGCCCATGATTGGCATACGACCCCTGAGCCCTCTGTTAAAAGAAGTTGCCCATGCCTGCATGAAAAGCAAGCCATAACCATGTCAAATAGACTCAAAACCTGACAGTTATCCCACTGAGAAAGAGGTATACCATGGTGGATAAGCATGCAGAAAGAGGTAAGTACCAGTAAGTCTTCAGATGAGGCTAAATGACAAATGATTGAGCAGAACAAACAGATATGAGTTTCTTGTAAGGCGCTATATAAATGGCCATATACATACATACATATGGTAATTGCAAATTTATATAGCACCACTTCAAGAGAGACTCATCAGAGGCGCTCCCAAACTAACCTAATAAAACCATGATCCAAGAAAATGGTCTTAAAGCGTCTGCGGAAAAGAGGAAAAGAAAAGCTGAGAAGATCATGTCGCAGGTTGCTAGGCAGCTTGTTCCAGAAGGATGGACCAACCAAGGCAAAAACTGTTCTGCTGGACCATGGAAGCCCGGGCCAGCGGAACAACAAAGTCGCCTTGCGTAGCAGAGTGGAAAAATCTGCGACCAAGGAAGGAAGATACTGAAACGCTGCAACGCAAAGATCCTTGAGGTAAGATGGAGCACAACCTGGGAGAAAAAGTTCTAAAATATAGATCCAGCAACTGAAAAAACTAATTCGCCAAGAACAATTCCAGCTTGTTGATGGCCAAGTTGAATGTTGATATGTATGCAGACTAAGGACTGATTTCCAAAAGCCAGAAGGCAGGCCATGTTGGATATTCAAGGTGGAATAAAAACGTAATAAAAACGTTAATGCCTGGATCAGAAAGACAAGAGATCCACCAGTATAGATGGAACAGTGCAACAGCAAATTCCTAAACTGCCACCTGCTACTAAAAACTCACAGGAATCAAGAAGTCTTCAAAAACAAATCAGCGCTAAATGCTAATCATAACCGCTGTTTTTGTCAGAAGCTGCACTATAGTCCAAATTACTAGATGATAATTATTTTACAGTATGTCATCATTAGCAGCAAGATAAGCTTACATCTGACAAGCGTTAATTTTTAGAGAGCACTTCAAAGTTTGTATTCAACGCTTAAATCACAACTGAAGCACCAAATGTGAATCGATAGACAGCACAGATAACAAGATGGTGACAGCAGATAGAGGAAAGCTTTAAGTTGAGACCAAAATATCATAAATAACATAAATGTAAACCATTTGCACAAAACCAGTCTTAAGTCAAATTTTTTACTTTTTGAGTATATTACACCATTTTAAAGAGAAAAGGATAAAAAAAACTACTTGTTGTTGCTAAAAATAAAATGGACAAGAAGCTGGTCAAATGGCCTCATTTTGGTGCTTTTGCACAAAATTTAAATAACTTGTGCAAAATCATCCAAATAATACCCTTCAATATTACTTTTTCTCTAACTTTTACGTTTTTCCATAAAATATATATATTAAATTATAATGTGTAATAATCTAATAATTCAAAACAAATCAAGTTTTTGCTTGTTTTCTTAAAACTGAATATTCTGACTTACGACTGGTTTTGGGCAGATGGGTCACAAATGACCGAAAAATGACCGACCGACCAACTAACTGGTCAATAGCAACTAACCGATAGATAACTTTACCAGACTAGACAAAACACTGAAATACTAAATGGTGACTGGACGTGTAGCTGGCTGACCCAAGAATTGACCAACTGACCAATTGGCCGATTCATCAAATGACCAACTGACTGATTTACTGACCGACCAAACCAGAATAAATGTCAGACTGAATTTCTCATTGAGAACTTGAGAACTTGGCAAACGTAAAAAGTGATAGTAGAATTTGACCAAATCACCGACCATGTCAGGCAAGGTTATAGAATCGTGGGCTGAAGGATATAGTGCGTAAGTTTACTAGCGTCATGAGTGTCGATCAGAGTCAGGTTAGGCGTCGTGAGGGTCGGTTAGTGTCAGGGTTAGGGTTAGTGTCGTTATTAGAAAACCTGATACCGTCTGGCGTCCGCGCAGCATGCCCAAAGATACTGTATAATCCTTCAGCCCCCGATACTACAAGTTTGCCAAAGCAAAATGTGATAATAGAATTTTACCAAATCACATAAAATGTCAGACTGATCACCTGTCACACCAACTTTCAGTCTGGTCAACTGACTCCCTCACTCACTCACTCACTCACATACTGACAAATTCACTGACTCACCTACTCTACTCTCAGACTGACCGACTGTCACACCTGCTGTTCGACTGCCCTACAGCCACGTTCGACTGCCCTACAGCCACGTGGATTAACTTCATGAATGAAATTCATCGTGGACTACTCTCAGGTGTAGCGATTTTTAAAAACTTGCGAGGTTACACAGATTTCTTGTTCAAACATTACCAACCGGTTACTTCGAACCCAAAACTTACGCACCGTGGCATCAAGTAACGCAATCGGAGATTTCATCTAGCGCTTTTAGATAATCCTCCAAACCTACTATAAGACTTGCAAGTAATATAAAAACCTATTACGCACTAAATAGATAAAACATAATAAGTGTTTCAACCGTTTCGACCAACACAGAACTTTCTTACTCACGTCTTCGAAAATCGAGCCGACGTTGGCCGTCAGTAGCAAAACTTTGCTGTAGTTTCTCGCCATCTTGTCCGCTTAATCCGTCAGACTGACTGTTCTGTTGGACCGTTGAAGATTTCGCTAAAAGACGCGCCTTGTTTTATCCGATTAAAGTGTGTCTGTTCCGATTTATATGGCGATTTGTAAAGCCATGAAATAATTATAATCCAACGTCGACCATCGATTCCATGTTACTCGAATTCAGCCAGCGAGACCCATTGACGTCATGCAAATCTGTGCTCCACAGTGCTACCACCCTCCATTTTCGGAAATCCCAAGATCTTCTCCAAAAAACTAATTCCCAAGCTTGCCCAATGGTGTACCAAAGGTCCCAAGTTACTGAAAAGGAAAGCGTTGTGATGAAATGTGAAATGCGTTTTAAGTTTAACAATCACAGTTGTTCACAAAAATGCCGAACTAAGAACTGGCAAAGAAAGAACCGTAGCATAACATTGAATTAACAAATTACAAATAATAATAAACGTCTTTCAGACAGACCCGCTGAGCGAGTCTGAACTGATTCGCTGCCACTGGTGGAAAGTACGGTAAAACTAGTCTGAAGACCTTTGAAAACATCCCAAGTTTGCTATGCAAAATCCCCAGATCCCAAGCCGACTCCAAAATCCAAAGATCTTGGGAAACATCTCAAGGAGTGGTAGCGCTGTGCCCTACATTACAGGTTCAGTTATACTAAAGTACAGGATGCTTGGCGGATTAGAGTTTTCGGAATCCGCACTCGACCTCTCTTTATATCGCGCTCTAACATTTCTAAAACCCGTTTACAATTAACATATGGAATTCGTCTGTATTCTTTTAAAATGAGCTACTAAATAGCTTAATTCTTGCAGGACAAGGCTACAAAGCGAGAATAAGTCAAATAACATTATGTATGTATGCATATGGCCATTTATATAGCGCCTTACAAGAAATTCACGAAGGCGCTAAACGTGACTACCCAACAGATCTAAACAGATGCGACTTAAGAAGTTTAGAGAATGTTTCCTGAGCTGCCTGCGGTGCAATGTTACGAATTGTTAATGGAAGGCTATAGCGTGCAAGTGCCACTTGGATCCTTTAGTTTAATTGGGTTTATATCACTTTTAAACAAGAATTAAACGCCTTAAACCTGGAACAGGTATTATCACAATCCACTGTAAAAAATAGTTTCTAATTAAATATTTAATTCCCGTGTCCGATAACTTACAATGTAATGATGGGCTAGCGTGTCGCATTTAGCACAGCTAGCCTATAGGCCTACGATAATTATGGCATTATACATAAAGTGTAATTTTTAAATAATTTCAAGAAAAACTCCAATTAAAACTCGCATAGGCCTAGCTATTGTGAACTTTAGGCCATGAGGTGTTTATTATGAATATAAACAATCTATGATTTGAAATACTGCTCTGACGACTACGCACCCTGATAACTGGTGGGGGCATTGCGTTTCTGACTAGAGAACCTTCCACCGTCCTTCACTCACCTGGCTACTGTTTTCGCTCCTTTGAATGCGCCTCAATTACTCTAAAACTCCCTAACACAATACTAACCATTTTCAATGTCTACCGCCCTCCTTCCTCCTCCTCATACTCAAGTCCTACATCCGTCTTCTTGCAAGAATTCACAACCTTACTCTCCACTGCTGCCACTACTCCTCATGAATTCCTGATCACGGGGGATTTTAACATACATGTAGATAATCCCTCTGACTCATTTGCCTCAGAATTTCTCACGCTCTTGTCATCTACTAACCTAGTTCAACATGTCAATTTCCCCACCCATTGTCACAACCATACACTTGACCTCATCATCACATCATCTGTCTCAAAGTTATCGCCCGATATCTCTTTCTCTTTTGACACACCTTCCGATCATTACCCTATCTTCACACGCCTCAACATACTTCCTGTTCCACTTCCTGACCCCGTCTCTCATTCATTCCGCCGCATCAGCTCCATAAACATTGAAGCCTTCACACAAGATCTTTCCTCTTCAGACCTCGTCCTAAATCCTCCATCCTCTCTCGATGACCTACTGTCTTCCTACAACACCACTCTCTCCATGCTCCTTGACAAGCACGCTCCTATTATCACCAAATCCGGCTCCCACTCCAAGAACCCTTGGTATAATTCATATCTCCAGTCCTTCAAAGCTTTCCGTCGACGCCTTGAGCGCACTTACAAACGAACCCGTGATCCTCAACTTCTATCTACCCTAAAATCAGCCACAAATAAATACCATCACCTTCTGGCTACGGCTAAAAAGAGGTTTTACTCCTCACTAGTTCAATCCCGTTCTTCTAATCCTCGCCTTCTTTGGAAAACTATTAACCAACTCCTCCACCGGAACTCCTCAAGCCCACTTCCAAACTCTCTTCCACCTTCCTCAATAGCTGAGTCGTTTTGTTCCTTCTTCTCTGGCAAAATTACTACCCTCCGTCTCTCTCTTCAATCACTACTCTCAAAAACCACCATCGATTCACCTCCAGATACTCCTCCCACCACTCACGACCGTCCACCCTCCCCACCTCGATCATCATTATCTGTCTTCCAACCAACGTCAGAGATTGAAATATCCCATCTGTTACAATCTCTTCCAAATAAGCAGTGTGAACTTGACCCTATACCTACCTCCTTACTGAAAGACTGCTCATCTATTCTCGTTCCCATCATCACCAAAATAATCAACCTCTCCTTGTCTACTGGCAATTTTCCCCTCCTCTTCAAACATTCTTTAGTCACTCCACTTCTCAAGAAACCATCACTTGATAAAGAAATCCTTTCAAACTACCGACCTGTCTCCAACCTGTCATTCATCTCTAAACTAACCGAACGCATAGTCCTGTCTCGGATAAATGATTACCTGACTTCAAACTCACTCCTTAACCCGCACCAGTCTGGTTTTACCAAGCGGCACTCAACCGAAACCCTTCTCACTTGCCTCTACAATAAACTTGTTTCTGCCATTTCTCATCAACAAGTCTCCTGTCTGTGCCTCCTTGATATTTCTGCAGCTTTCGACACCATTGACCACAACATATTACTCCAAAGACTGTCTACCTGGTTCGGTTTTACCGACACTGCTCTCCTCTGGATTCAGACCTATCTCTCTTCCCGCTCTTTCTCTGTTAAAACACCAGAAACCTCATCGCAATCATGCCCTCTCACCTGTGGTGTTCCGCAAGGTTCTGTTCTTGGGCCCCTATTGTTCATCCTTTACACTACTCCACTCAGCTCACTCATCAAAGCATCCTCAGTTGACCATCACCTATACGCTGACGACACCCAATTATTCATTTCATTCTCTCCCAGCAGCTTCGCCGACTCCATAGATCATCTTCTTGTTGTGGTAAAACAAATCTCCTCCTGGATGACTTCAAACATGTTGTGCCTCAACCCCTCTAAAACTGAATTCATTCTTATAGGCCTCCGTGAGCAACTCAAGAAAATTCCAGATCCCTCTATTTCCCTCAGCCTTGACTCTGTATCCACTCACACATTCATAGCAAATTCTCCTGTCCGCAACCTAGGTGTGACTTTTGATCAGAATCTTAGCTTTTCCGATCACATCACCCATCTTTCCCGTTCTTGCTTCATGCACATCCGTGACCTGCGTAGAATTCGCCCTATGCTTGACTTCAAAACCTCATCAACAATCGCCACATCAATAGTTCACGCTAAATTAGATTACTGCAATGCTCTCTTTCTCAACATAGATACCACTCAAATTAATCGCCTCCAAGCCATTCAGAATGCCCTCGCCCGTGCTGTCACCAAAACCCCCAAACACCACCACATCACACCTGTCTTGAAATCACTCCACTGGCTCAAAATTCCTGAACGAATAGAATATAAAGTCCTATCTCTCACCTACAATACGCTTCAATCCTCTCAGCCCTCGTATCTCCGTCAGTTGTTCTCGGTCCAACCTCTTCGTTCAACCCGTTCATCTTCCACCCTCACACTGCTCCGCCCTTCCGTCACCTCATCGCTTAAATTTGCAAATCGTTCCATAGCCATAGCTGTCCCGCCTCTTTGGAACAAACTCCCGCCTGTGCTACGACAAATATCCGATCCATCCTATGAACTCACCAAAACCTCACCTCTTGCTATCTCTCCACAGGTCTTCCACTCAAAACTGAAAACACTGCTTTTTCACAAATCCTATCCCGATTCCTTCTCTTCCCCTCACCTTCCTCGCCATTTCAACTCTAAGCATCATCCACCTTAGCCGTCTGACTGTCTGCCTGCCTGACTCTCTGGATTTTGACCCCCTGCCTATCGATTCTGTTTTGGTTAAGCGCCTGTGAATAAGCTGGTTCCCGCGACTTCGCTTTTGTGGGCGCTGTAGAAATATCGAGTTTACGATTACGATTACGATAACTCTGCTAGGCACGCTGCCCTCTCGCCATCTACTGAATACATTGGTAGTTCAATTTCATAAAATTTCGGAACCACTAGAAGAACAGTCCCTTAGGCTAACCCTGAGGCAGCCATGGGTATGAAGTGATAGAGACTTAATTTTCTTAGCCTCGGAATATGAGGGCTGGTGGCCAGTCCTCTCCCACGCCATCTCTTCTTCCCACCAACAGTGTAGGCCTACTCAATATAACTGAGTTGGCTGGGGCGCACGTGGAGCAGAACTCTCGAACCAAATTTCTGCCACGGGATTTGAACCCCCAAACTCTCGGTTGACAGTCCACCACGCAAATCACTACTCCATCGAGCACTGTCGGCACAACTAGACTAACTAGAAAACTCTTCCAAGTAGCCATGTTCATTGGGCACATAGGCGAACCCACATTGTGCAGTGTTTAATCTACTCCCCTTGCTGTCGGGGGGAATCGAGGGTTCGAGGGGGGTAGGTATCTCCAAACATCATATGTGAAAAGTTGACCCCCTCCTCGATCCACCCTGACCGCGAAGGGGGGGGGTAGACGTTAAATCCTGGGGGAATTATCCCTAAATTTCACACTTTCTGTACAAAATTACATCTCTTTCATTTTTCTGGGGAAACTCGATCCTGGGGGGAACTTCCCTCCCCCAGAGACGTCTAGATTAAACACTGCACATTGTGTCACGGATGTGCGATTGGCCCAATATGGGCCCAACAAGAGTGTCCGATAAGGCTATTAGTTTTATTATAGCCCTATAACGCTTACCCTACTCTTGTTCCGCTCGACTGATTCAGTGTGCCAAGCTACTCAGTCTTTTCCATTCAAAATTAAAATCCAAGCCATTTCGCAAATCCCACAATATTACAACCCATCGTACCAGCTACGCCCATAGTACTGTAACGAAAATACAATTCACCGTAACGGATGTTTTTTTCCTATTTTGGTCACCCTCTTCCAGTTGCAAAACCCTGCTGCCTAAGACCACACAGGTCATGTGGGGTGCGGGGGTGTAGGGGTATGTTCGGTGCCTTGCAGCCGGAGGGTTGCGGGTTCGAATCCACCTCAAGCCGCCGCGTAGGGACCCTGGGCAAGTCCTTCACTCGCAATTGCTCATGCGCTTCGGCGTGAAACACCGATTCAGTGTCCGCGCTGTAGTCGGGAGCGCTCCTGAGTAGAAATCTTGAAGGGGCGCTATACAAATATCTGAAATGAATGAATGAATGAAAGCGGTTTCCTCGGTGGTCTCTAGGCAGCAGGATTTTCGTAACTCCCCACGGTGGGCACTGCCAGCATTTACATGGGTCCTGCATGACCTGTATGCATCTGCTCTCCTCCTCGGATCCTCTGAAACCTAACCGGAGTCGGACCTCCTTTGGACTACTCTTTTGGACAACCCCTCTGACTAGACGCAGCGCTCGTGAATACGCTGGTGCCCTGCGCATGGCTTTCGAGTGGCGCTTTAGAAGTTTGGAGATTACGATCATATGGGTTCTGATTCCACTGTCCACATGCTCGCACTGCCACTAGCCAGCTAGACAGCATAGGTCTTTCTCGATTGTGGGTTCCTCTGCTGGGAATTGCTTCCCCTTCGACCTGCGTTCTATCCCGCGGCATCTGTCTGGCTGGGTCAGAAGCGCCTCTGAGTAGTTATCTTGTAGGGGCGGTATTTAAATTACATCGATATGGGAATATGGGTCCTATAAATATGAGCTCCATGTTAGTAAACTGGCGGAACGTGACACGTCGCAGCGCTCTGTATAAATGGCGGAAGGAGAACAGAAGAAGAGAAAAAAGAAACGTGTTTCGGAGATGAAGAATCACAAAAGACGTTAAAGGCCTACGTTTCCTGAAGACGTCGTTAGACAGCATCGGTTCCTACCTCCTTTATATTTCGAGTTCAAGATTATGATTAAGTGATCAAGAGAAGGAGGAAGAGGAATATGAGAATTAGGAGGAGGAGGAGGAGGAGAAGGAGGAGGAGGAGAAGATGAAGAAGAATGCGAAGAAGAATGCGAAGAACAAGAACAAGAACAAGAAGAACAAGAACAAGAAGAACAAGAACAAGAAGAACAAGAACAAGAAGAACAAGAACAAGAACAAGAAGAACAAGAACAAGAAGAACAAGGACAGGAATAAAGAAGAACAAGAAGAAGAACAAGAAGAAGAAGACGACGACGACGCTGGGAATGTGTTCTATCCCGCGGCATCTGTCTGGCTCTCTTTATAAACTACTTAAGACTTTACTTTTTGTGCAAATTACGTAATTTCAATTACATCAATTAAATTACTGCCCATCCCTGAGAGAGAGAGAGAGAGAGAGAGAGAGAGAGAGAGAGAGAGAGAGAGAGAGAGAGAGAGAGAGAGAGAGAGAGAGAGAGAGAGAGAGAGAGAGAGAGAGAGAGAGAGAGAGAATGAATGATTTTTATATGAGGCAGTCATGTGGTCTCGAGACCGCGGTCTTGGTCTCGAGACCGAAACAATACAGTCTTGGTCTTGAATGGGAGAGGGAGAGGGAGTGGGAGTGGGAGAGGGGAGAGAGAGACGGAGGGAGAGACGGAGAGACGGAGAGTGGGAGAGGGAGTGGGAGAGGGAGAGGGAGAGGGAGAGACGGATGGAGAGAGGGAGAGACGGAGAGTGGGAGAGAGAGTGGGAGAGGGAGGGAGAGTGGGAGAGGGAGAGGGAGAGGGAGAGGGAGAGAGGGAGAGGGAGAGGGAGAGGAGAGGGAGAGGGAGAGGGAGAGGGAGAGGGAGAGGGAGAAGGAGAGAGAGGGAGAGGGAGAGAAAGGGAGAGGGAGAGGGAGAGGGAGAGGGAGGGAAAGAGACAGGGAGAGAGGCAGACAGACAGACATACATACACAGAGATAGAGAGGTATAGAGAGAGATACAGAGGCAGACAGAGACAGACAGACAGAGACAGAGACACAGAGAGGGGAGGGAAACAGACAGACAGGCAGACAAACAGAGACAGAGATACAGAGACCGAGATACAGAGAGAGATACGGAGAGACACACACAGAGATACAAAAAAAGAGAAACAGAGACAGATAGAATGAGACCGAGAGAAATAAGAATACTACGCATTGAATAAAACAAATAATTAAAATATGAAAAAATAATAATAATAATAATAATAATAATAATAATAATAATAATAATAATAATA
>JACEVL010000042.1:260000-262500 GCA_020284085.1 Aporrectodea caliginosa
TTGATAACACACTGGCATAGAGAGCGAGAGGTACCGAGATCGAGCTCCATAGGCGGACATGCTTTGTAGGCTGCTATTAGCGCCGTGTATTGCAGGCTGTCTGTTCTGTTAGTAGTTAAGATTTATGTCTTCTGTCATTTGTGTTCTTGTGAATTGTTTAATTGTCATAACATGTAAATGTACAGTGCAGTGCGTTTGTCAGGCGCTTGATTAAAGAAAAGATATTATTATTATTATTATTATTATTATTATTATTATTATTATTATTATTATTATTATTAATATTATTATTATTATTATTATTATTATTATTATTATTATTATTATTATTATTATTATTATTATTATTATTATTATTACATACACTGATCTGATCGCACTTGCGCTCACGTAAGCGTAAGTGAGACCAAATCACTGATGAACTCCATTTTCTTCCTATTAACAATCGAATAAAAATACTCGATGGGGTTAGACATCCACAACTGTCTTCACCATTTCACTCCAGACTATTATCTGCCTTGTCTTCTAGAATATATAGGCTACTGAAGAGTAAAAATCTCTAATCTCGCTACATGATCTGTTCTGTTGTGCGGACAATTGTGAATGTGTGCCAATGACGTATTGTTGTGCAATGTAGACGAGAAACAGTAAATCGGCCTGCACGACCGTCATCGGAGGTTGAAAGTGTCATGACCTTGGACATTCCAAGCGGATCGCAGACTTTGGCCAAAGTATCTTCGGGTAGGTCTACAAATCCGTGTTCCTGGTTAATTCTCTGTTTTCTCTGATCAATCTGGTTTCAACCTGTCTACTCCAAGGACTCGGAGAGAGCACTGACAGAAGTGCACAGAAAGTAGAGGCGGTTACTATGGCACATAGCGGCCAAAAGACTTTCTTGGCCGCTATGTGCCATAGTAACCGATGATACAGACACAGAGGGAGTGAGAGAGACGGGGGCAGTAGACAGAGTCACACAGACAGAGGCATAGACAGGGGAATGGCACAGGCAGGAGGTGTTGTGTACTGTCGCAGACTCGCAGTGTAAATACATTGCTATCGTGCTTATAGAAGATAGCAATACCTTGAGCTTGCCTGAGAGGCAGTCATGGACTCATGGGTATATGAAGTGTTAGTGACTTCATTTTCTCTAGCCTCGGTGTATGAGGGCAGGTGGCTAGTCCTCTACCTTGCCGTCGCATCTTCCAACCGACAGTTTGTGGTCGGTGTACTCGTTAGTTTTAAAAAGAGTATTAAAGAAGTGACTGTGACATGTCGTAATTTATATTGTCGTTATTATTTTCTTCAAAAAGTCTTCCAGCAGATCGCGAAATCTTTACTCATGCCGAGATACAACATCACCACCACCAGTCGCGTTTCCCCGTATAATTATTATTATTAGGCTATTATTATTATTATTATTATTATTATTATTATTATTATTATTATTATTATTATTATTATTATTATTATTATTATTATTATTATTATTATTATTATTATTATTATTATTATTATTATTATTATTATTATTATTATTATTATTATTATTTTACCCGAGGTATCAAGGATCCCTCAGGATTTAGGAAAAATTGCTATAAGGAGCAGGAAATTTGTCTGGAGGGTCAGGCCTCGTCTTCAGGGTTTGCAGGAAAAGTGCCGTTGAATGCGACCAAGTTATAGCGTTGGACGCAAACAGACAGACGCTGGAAAAGAAATGATGTCTCGCGTCTGTCGCCACCATTATTATTATTATTATTATTATTATTATTATTATTATTATTATTATTATTATTATTATTATTATTATTATTATTATTATTATTATTATTATTATTATTATTGTTATTGTTATTGTTATTGTTATTGTTATTGTTATTGTTGTTGTTGTTGTTGTTGTTGTTATTTTAGGATTTTCATGGCTGAAGAGCCTCCTGGCAAACTGTCTACGGAAAACCAATGATGCGGATAAACCAATCTTGGAAGAGACAAAGAGTGTCTCGAAAGACCCCCTGATCGACCCCGTAAAAGAACCCCGACCATCAGATGGAGAAATGGAACCTCCGCCAAAGGTTGGAGCTGCTGTGTTGTACTGTGCACTAATTCAGATCACATGTAACTGAGATGAGCTGCTGATGCGGGTTTGTCAAGTGTAGACAGAGAGATAGCTTCTGTGGCGCCAGTGTCTTGTGCACAAGGCTTCAATCGATGACGCACCAAAGCCAAACAGTAATCAGGTCAACATCCGGAAGATCAGCCCGTTAAGACAGAAAGAGACCTCATTTGGCGTATAGGAAATTTAGAAAGAATAAGTTGTTCATTCGTAGACTACGTACGTACACATCGGCGCCTTAAACGTACAGTCAGTCAGTCAGTCAGTCAGTCAGTCAGTCAGTCAGTCAGTCAGTCAGTCAGTCAGTCAGTCAGTCAGTCAGTCAGTCAGTCAGTCAGTCAGTCAGTCAGTCAGTCAGTCAGTCGGTCAATCAGTCAATCAGTCAGTCAG
>JACEVL010000042.1:265000-310000 GCA_020284085.1 Aporrectodea caliginosa
ATCATAGGCTTCAATTTTCCAGGGTGGGGGGGAGCAAGTGCCCCCTCTTGCCCCTATGTGCTGGCGCCCATGCTCATACCATACCTTTTACCTTAACTTACTTGGCTTACATACTTTGTCTTCCATTTGTGATGAGTTGCTCACACTTAAGGCGCAAAAATTACCATTTTCCTTATAAACCACAGGCTGCCTTTCTGCTTTAACGGGCTCATCTGGGTACCTGGTACTGACTTGGTTACGATTTTGTTTTAGGGGCGCTATCGGGTAATGCCTTGGCATTGAACAATGGCATGATCGAAGTTGCTAATTACATTTTAAATTGCTGTAAAAGGCTTCACTGTGCTTACTTTGCGAACCATTACTCTCTCAATCTTTACATTACCATATTACGTTTTTTTACAACACCTTCCATACATTGCCGTCGCATACCTTACCTAACTTCACCGTAGTTTACCTTAGCTTACCGTAACCTACCTTTCTTTACTTTTCAATAACTTAGCATCCTTTACCTTACCGTCGCATACCTTACCATACTTTACTTTACCTTATCTTGACATCCTTTAAGTGTATGGCGTTTGTGTTTAACGTTCTTTTCTGAAGGCAAAACTGAAGTATAGAGGTCGCCATGCATTGAGGACTCTTGACGAATGGGCTGAGGGTAAAAACTCCAAGACGCTGGTACTTCAAGACCCGAGAGACGCAGATGAGGTATGATCATAGGACATTTTCTATTACTGAATGAGTTATTGGACATTATGCAGTGGCGTCAAATAACCTAAATGCATAACATTATTTTATAATGATAATACTTACAACAGACGCTCATTAGTAAATGACCAATTTCAAAATCCGCCTCAAAGTTCACAAAGATCTACTTTTTAACCAGTCGACCCATCTCTGTTCGATTCTAACAGGCACAGCAGGTGATTACAATCGATCAATGGACGCTGACTTACTGACTCTTGATCTGCACCGGACAGAAACAGTGTTGGACTCTCGGCTTTCTCCGTATACATAGGCCTAGCGGCCCAAAGCTTTGGAGTTCGATGCCCAATTCAGTTCTTTCTCTCAATTCTTTATACGTAATTCAGGTCTAAACCCGAGACTCAACTCTTTTCACCAGTGGTTAAATTGCTCACGTAGAGGTGGCGAATCTCGGAATGTTTGCCAATCCGAAGCCTAATCCTGTCTGACGAATCAATAACCGATACTCGCTAATCTCTATTCGGATAACACATGAAATGTATGAAACAAGAATCATAGGCTTTGGTCGATTATTGTAACAAAAGTACATTTAGGTGATGGATCTCATAGTTAAGGTAGCTGATCTCAAATCCGAGGTGCCGGATCTCAGATCCTGCGAGATCCGGCTGAATTTAACCACTGCTTTCCACTCGCATAGAACACACCGTACCCTGGATCATGGTATCTTTCATCTATCGGATTTTGACCTGGATACTCCAATGGATTATGATTCACGATGGCCATTTCACCCGTAGCGGTCATCGACGCATGTCGTGAACGTTGTTATTACGATTACGACTCTATAGACGTCATTAGACTGAGTAACTGCATATAGCGCCAGGTACATTCATGAGAGGCGCTCCCGACTTTACAGCATATAATTTTATATAATAGTTATTATACATACATAAATATATATACTAATATATCACTGAACATATATATTACATAAATATATAAATATGTATATACTAATTAGGGTTGCGGATTTGAACGATTAATTAATCGATTAATCGTTAAAAAGTTTAATCGATTAATTTCGGCTTGTTCGATTAATTTAGATTATTTTTTACTTATTTTATGACGTCAACCGACCTAAATCCGGAATAAACAATATGGCGAACAGTAATAATGTGAAACATTTGAGTGGATCGAATAGAATGGTCTGCAAGCCTAGGCCCTGTAGTGAATTTTTATGTAACTAATAATATTTTTTATTTATGATTGTTTCCAGACGTACTGCATGACAAGAGCATTGAAAATAAGTAACAACGACTCGAAGATCCTCAACTGCGCTTTGAGCTACCATATCAAATGTATTTATTTCTTTAATTGATTTATTGCTTATTAGGCCTACTTTAGAGGTTTACTTACTTTTAGAGGTATAGTGGTTCGCGTGCTAAACTCTGATCCGATTGGTCGAGGTTTCAAAACCCAACCAAAGATACAGGGATGATCCTATAGATTCTTTTATTATAACCAAGTGTCAATCGATGGCGCTGATCAGCTGTGAGTGAAGGACTCGATTTAACCCGTTTCTTCGAGTTACAAGGCAAGTGTTCTAACCATCTAGTTACTGTTTCCTAATATTTCTGCTCCACTAGTGCCCCAGTGAAGTCAAAAATACACTGACCTGTGCGAAGAAAGATCAGTGACGAGGAAGAGAACTATACCCATCTTCATTTGCCGAGGCTAAGAAAATTAGGTCGCTAACACTTCATACCAATGTCCGCCTTCCATTGGCATCAGCTCTGTCTGATAAAGATTGGAGGGCGAAGTAGGTGCCTTGTTTCCATACCACTTTCACCCGTTCAAGTGGTAGCCCAACCTAATTCTCCATAATTTCACTGGACCTCAGGGATCGGCATCGGAACGCCGTACCAGTAAAATTTCTAGATTAACATGATACCTGAAGCCGGCGTTCCGGTTCCCTTTTGTTTAGGACGGGATCACTGTTGAACCTGGCAGCGTCTCTAATATGCAGAGGCTAAAAAAACTAAGACGCTAACAGTTTCTAAGCTGTTGTTGCCTGTTGAGATTGGCATAAATCGACTGGGGGGAATCTGACCTTTTAAAATATTTTGTTCCGTAAGAATTTTCAGACGGATTAGGTCAGGTGGTACTGAAATTTATCTGTGTGAGCTAAGATCAGAGAGACCCGCTCGGATTAGATCGCCAGGTCTTAACCGATAAGATTAGATTCGATTCAAAGGAAAGATTTGTATTTTAGATGGAAAAGAGAAAGTGGCCATGCTGACGCAGGATTACGGAATGCGTTTGACGGCACAATCCTTGCACATGAACGTCTACAAAGTCGATGTAAGATTTCAGTGACTCATCTGTTTCAACTTACTTACTTACTTAACGTAGCATGACTTTCGGTTATCCTGACCGATCTGATTATCACCGTTAATTAATGTTAATTAGTAACTTCGGTGTCTAATGCACAACGGCATCTACATAAGGTCAACATCCAGATCAGTCCACTTATACATAGAGGCATCCGTTGGTGAATAAAGAATTGGAAAAGGTAAGTTCTTATGTTCCGAACGAAATGACGTAAGCAACTGAACAGAACGAAGAGATATGAAGCTATAGTTCCAGAAACTAGCTAGATCCAGCAACAGAAAAGAACCGTTCTTGTTCTAGGTAGCCTACAATGTTTGAATGAATGAACAAAAAAGACAACTGGGTGACCTCGTTGAATAACGTTTAGTCTGGGGAATCAGGGCATAAATTTGTAACGAGATTTCTGCTCCACCGGCGCCCTTTGTCAACTGGATTATAATGAGTACACTGACCGTGCACTGTCAGTGGGAAGATGAGACGGCGAAGGAGAGGACTGGACACTCGCCCTCATACGCTCAGACCAAAAAATGAAGTCGCTAGCACTTCATACCCATAGCTGCCTCCGACACTATCTTAAGGGACTGGTAAGCTAGTCTTCTTGTTAGATAAATGGATTAATTAGGTGACTTAATTAATTGTTCCGTTTAATTTGCTTTCAGTTAATTCTTCTGTATTCGGACAGTTCGAGATATTTTATTTATGAAATTTTTTTAGACACTTAAAGATTGGACGAAGAAATCTTCGAAGAGTACGAGGACATTCACGGTCGAACCTGAAGAATTGTTGCCCGAAGCAAAGGATGAGTCGACAAAGAACGAATATTCGGTCACCATGGCCAACATGGTAAGTATCTTTTAGGAATTGTTTTCCTCCAGTCTTCACCTTACCTTCACCCATTGCCCTAACTCTATTGTTCTTTACGCTCTCAGTCGCTGGGAGACTGTCTGCTTTGCGTAGAAGCCTGATCTGCCCCACCCAATCCTACTCTGCCCTGATTTGCCTTTAACCTTACTTACCATACCTTTGGAGTTGTGCCCGTCTTAGAAAGGAGGAGGGCGACGCTATTCGTCTTTTTTACGACACAGTGTCGTTAAATAGCAACTAAAAAGCCGTATTTGCCATTTTGTTCTTTACCAGACGTTGCTGTCCTGAATGGGAATTGAACTTGTTTCTTCTGGGTCAGAACTGCAGCACTGCGAACACTAGACTATCGCTATAGACAGTCCTATTAAGATGCGTTTAATTTCTTTTCTTGTTGAATTGACAGAAGGATGCAATTGCCGGTGTGATGGTAGATGGACTTACACCGCTACTCGAGACGGCTTTGGTGGACACCTACACGGAACTGTGGTACGCAGGCAATCTTCTGATTGTACCAGGCTTATAATAGTATAAGGTAGAAACCTGATACATTATATGGCGGCTTGTCCATGAAAACCAACCGGAAATAAGCGTACAGTTGTAATTCCTCACTCTTGTTTTACTTTATTGCCAGGTAAAATGAGCTAGATAAATAAGCTTGAAACTGTTATCTCTCGTTGGCGATTGGCTGGGAAGAAGATTAGATAAGACGCGCCAACCTTGATTTCAAATTATTGTTGGTTATTTGTGAATAACCATAGCATCGATATAGAAATGATTCGTTTCTTTTCCCACGGGGTTTTCGTGCTGAGAGCGCCTCTGAATAGTTATTCTGAGAGTGGCGCTATATAAATATATGGATACGATAGGATACAATACGATTAGATTATATATTCTTCACTTTAATCGATCATTGACCGATGCTTTTTTGATTATACCAATGGTGCTATAGAAGTCCCTAGATTAGATTAGATATTGTTGTGCATTACTATTATTTCGTTATATAAGGGATTGGATTAGATTGGAATAATTATTTAATCTATGTGAATCAAACTGTGTCATTTCTTCCCAGGGAGGTCATACTGGGAATCAGCAAGCCCTGGAGTTTGGTAGAAGTACTGCAGTCCATTGAAAGGTCAGTCCAACTTTTGAAATCTGACTAAATTAGATTACTATAATCTTTTAAAAATACGATTGGGTTAGATTAGCCTAACCTGCTACTCTGGACTCAGCATCACTGAGACACTGCCTTGTTCTGACGCGACTTGACTACTGCAACTCTATACTCCATGGTCTCTCTGAATGCAGAATACTGCATCAGGAAGCCAGACTGTGTCTGGGCTTCTCCTAACTACACCATGTCACACCTGCTCTTTGTTTTCAACACTGGCTTTCTGTCTGTGAGCGTATCCGCTGCACCCTAGCACTCCCCATGTTCAGAGCACGCGCAGATCATCTCCTATCTTATCTATTTTCCATGGTCACATATTGCAATTCTGTTACTATTCGATCAGCAGGGAACTATGTTGTTCCTGCTTGGTAGACATCTTGTCTGTGACCGGCGTTCATTCACAGTTGCCGGTCCCTCCTTCATCTGAAACTCTCTTCCTCCTCGTGTTCGCGCCTCTCATAGGACTTTCGCTCTAAACTGAAAACTTGCTTCTTCCAGTCTATTTATAGCTCTTAATCGTTTCCCTGCTTCAAAGTGCGCTTCTGAACTGTGTAAGGAGTGTATTATCAATTACGGTTGTACTGTATTGTGTTGTATTTTATTGTATTGTATTGTAGGCTTAGCCCACATTTATTTGGTCTACACTTAATTTGATTCGATTAGATTAGTCAAACTTTCATGATACGAGAGTGGTGCCACTGGTGCGATAGTTTAGGTCAGATGAGATATTGAATGAGCATTTCATGCCAAGAATCAATTGAAAGAACAACCTAACTTTAAACATACGTAATAGCCTACGTATGTTTGAAGTTAGGTTGTTCCAAAAGTATCTCGAAACGAATTAACTGTACATAACAAAAGTTTGAACAACAACACAAGTGAGTGCTGTATGTTATACAAAGGTCAAATAACATGAAGATCGAGATCTTGGATATTATAAGAATGGCGCTATGGAAGTCGTCGGATCAGATTAGATTAGGCGTTGATTGAGTTTCGTTTGTGGTTTTTCTTTAGGTTCTGGGTCGAGGTGTTTAATTCACTATGGACAGCGAACGACCTAGACATCATCAAGTCACTCGCGACGACCTTCAAATCGCCCACTGGTATGTAGTGAACACGGATGCGGCTGCATGCTCTCTCTGCTATCTATATACTTATCTGCTCTGCTCTGCTCTGCTCTGCTCTGCTCTGCTCTGTCTGTCTGCTCTCTGTCTGTCTCTCTGTTCTCTCTTTGCTCTCTGTCTCTCTGTGTGTGTCTGTGTCTGTGTCTGTGTCAGTCTGTCTGTCTGTCTCTGTCTCTGTCTCTGTCTCTGTCTGTCTGTCTGTCTGTCTGTCTGTCTGTCTGTCTGTCTGTCTGTCTCTCTCTCTGTCTCTCTCTCTCTCTCTCTGCTATCTCTCTCTCTCTCTCTCTCTGCTCTCTCGCTCTCTTTCTCGCTCTTTCTCACTTGTCATCTCTGGACAACCCCTCTTACACGACGCAGCGCTTGTGAATAAGCTGATGTCATGCGCTCAGCTTTAGAGTAGCAGTTAGAAAATGTGAGGTTTCGATAACGATTAACTGCTGAACTTAATTAAATATTAGAACAAAAAGGATATTATAAAAATTCCCAGAGGCGAGTTTACGCGCTCACCTTGAACCAAACGAAATGGATTGCCATGCAGGGCTGACAGTTGACAGTTTCGGATTACGGTGAGGTTGAGAATTATTAGGAATAATGGCAGGTGATATGGTCCGTCACTCGCGACGTACGGTTTCCCCAATGACCGACCGGTAGTGGTAGATGTTGTAGGCATTTTATTTAATTAGGTCCATAACTATAAAGCTTTGTATTTTTATCTTTAAAAGCTACTCGTTCAGACGTTTTGGACCTATTGGAAACCTGCAAAGACCTGTGGATTGCGTTTGATTGGAAAAGGCGAGTTTCTATGTTATTTTTGTTTGTTTCCTTCCAGTTGCATTTTACTTCATCTATTTTCCATTGATTTCCTTTGTCAATATGTTTTTATCTGTGTTTATTTCTCTAGATTGTTCGGTGCAGTTTCATTTATTTGTGTTTAGTTTTCACGTATTTTGAAATATTTCCTGTTTGTTTTCACTAGGTGGGAAGTCCCAGGTTCTTTTGAGGTGATGGCAGCTTGTAAGACAAAGTCTCTGCTTCGATTATCGAGGATCGCTGAGACCCTTACGTCTCTCACAGAGTCAAAGGTTGGTCCCTGCAGTTCAGCAGTAAGCGTCCGTCATCAGTTGCCCTCGTTAAGTATCATCCTCACATTGCCTTCTCTAGCCTTTCCTTACCTTACTATACCTTCTCTTACCATACCTCATCATGTCTTACCTTCCTTTACCTTTTCTATCATACACCATCCTACCTTCTTTTTTACAGGAAAGCAGTGAGAAAATTTAAGCTAAGAGGTTATATATTCTTGTCTCTTTTTATTTACTAAACGGTATTGGATTAGTGATCTAGTGATCTCATCAGATTCTACCTCAGCTGAACTGAGTCTAGGTCTGTCTGGTCTAAATAAGGTAGTCTTAGGTAAAGCCTTGTTCTAATCGCGCTTGATCTGTTGGAATCTAATTTACTTATTCGGAAAATATTTAATTACCTAAACTATTTTCGACTATCTAAATCTCCAGAAAACCATTTGACTGCATATTCCAGAATAGAAAACAATCGAAGCTTTATGTTGGCTGTGCAAGGCGACATCGGTTGGAATAGTAGACGAAAGTCATTAGATTCTTCTCTTACCTCAATTTAGAGATTAAGAAAAACTGAGCCAAGCGTCAGCTTTAATCCAGAAGTTCACGCTTTCCTCCATAAATACCTTAACATGGCCCTCGCTGACGTTTACATTGCCTTTGTAATTCAAATTTAAAATGAAGGGTGAAAAAGAAAATTCGCCGATATCTCGCTGGGTCAGCGCGTGACACCCACATAGATACCAAGCGTCTGTGAATAAGTTCGTTCGCGCGAAACTTCGTTTTTTTGGGTGCTGTACAAATTTCGAGATTACGATTACCTTCTGTAATTTCACAGGCTAAATTTCGATCCCTATTTCCCAGCCAAACTTTCACAGAACCAACCCTGAAGCAGAAGGATTAATTCGGAGTAGTTTGAATGTTCCGGCGTTAACTATGCCTTCACTATTTTTTGGAGTAGGCCTGCATGGAGGTGAAAAAATGTTGCTTATTTCGACAAAAACGCAGTAATATTCAGTCAACATAAACGACTGATGACAACTGCATCATAACGTATTGTTTGTTTATTTCCAGGAAAAGTTAGTCTGATACCGGTGCAGAACGAGAAAATTAAAGGCGTCATCGCCATCATCATCGTATTCGTCGAAAAAGGACATCGATACTTTTTTTAAATCTCATTAAATGTTACGTTTTTCTGTTCTTTTAAAGCCTTTGCAAGCCTTTTGAAAGGCGCTACATAATGTATAATAACTGCATACATACATACATACATACATACATACATACATACATACATGCATACATACATACATACATACATACATACATACATACATACATACATACATACATACATACATACATACATTTTTAAAATATGTTAATAAATAAAACCATTTTACAAAATATACATTAAGACCTTGTAGAATGTTTGAACATCTAGGATAATGGGTTTTCACCCCATTACCATGCACTTTCAGTCTCTCGCTCTCTCTCCGTCTCTCTCTATCTCTGTCTCTCTGCCTCACTGTCTGTCCTCTGTCCGTCTGTGTCTCTATCTTTTCCTCCCCCAATGCATGACAATGCATTGAATGCATACGAGTCAGTTCTCGTCGCTGTCACTATAGACTCCGGCTCACGCTCTCATCAGTAGTCGTAGACTGGACTACTGCAACAGTCCATATTATATGGGAACTTAGTGTAGTCCATTGATGTGCACGAGTACATTCGGTGCATGCATCTGGTACACGATCTGGAATGTTCTGCCGGTCGAACTCCGTGTTCCAGAACTTTCCATCGAAGGCTTCGGCACGTTAAGACTTATCTGTTCACTTATCTACTCATCAGACCACAGGCCGAGACGCACTTAAAGCCAGTCTTTTGAATTGTTTTCATCGACTCTGTACGACCATTAAGAGCATAAGACCAGCAAACGGCTTACAAGATAAAGGCATTTTGAATTGAGTACAGCATTCTGTTACTCTAGTGCAGTCGCATAATACCAAAGTATTAGGCTGACGAAGACCTTGTTAGAGCAGTTTCAGTTTAACGACACTGTGATGACAAAGATCATTAGCCTTGCCCTCCCCCTTTATCCAGACTTGGGACTAGCACTGCCTGAGAACGAGCAGTGACGGAGTTACCTTTGTTAGAAATCAATGGTAGGCCTATTTCAAGAAGAAAGGATTGACGAAGTGGAAATATAATTGGGACGACACGGTCAGAATAAATAAAGCCTGGAATTGCTTTCAGAGTGGCTGCCATCAGCGCCACCTGGAAACGCTCCTTTCGCATCCGTTTGGCATCGCTTCTCACCACTGCCTCCAACCGCCGGCGTCACGATATAAAGTCTTTCCCCCTCCCAAACAGAGTCTCCCCTGGCTGAAACAGAGTCTCCCCATGGAGTGTAGGACATTGTCCCCTGGACATTGTCCCCGGACATTGTCCCCGGACATTGTCCCCCCGGACATTGTCCCCGGACATTGTCCCCCTGGACATTGTCCCCCCCCCCAGGGTAGGACATTATCCCCCCAGTCTAAGATATAATCGTATAATATTCCTGCGGAAATGCAGGAAAATGATGAAAATATTTGTTGGCCTAAATGGAAGTTTGATTTATAAGATACATAAGTGTTTCCGTAAATAGAAGCTGCATTGATTAAATTAAGTTTTTATTTAATTGAACCAAAGACTTGTTAGTATAAATTTTAAGTTAAAACGTGTTAATGTATGTTAGTTGCTAACAAATGTGTCTCATAGCTGAAAAATTGCCAACAATTCTAAAATCGGATGCTATGTCCAAGTCCACGCAGCGTTTCCTCTATGGATTTAGCTCCATCTCGCCGATCTTTGCACAACTATAACTAACTAGTCTTCACTTTATAACTGATTCACCGACTGACACTAACAAGTCTTAACTTTCGTACTGCTTATGAACTGAGTGACATTAACAAGTCTTAAGTTTACGCCTACACCTGAATGAAATAGCCAACAAAAACAGCAACAAGGTTTATCAATGACATGCAGGTTAGAGGCTATTTACACAGAGGGGGGGACAATGTCCGGGGGATAATGTCCTACGCAAAATGGGGGGGACAATGTCCAGGGGGGCCAATGTCCGGGGGGGCAATGTCCGTTCCCCCTCCCCATGAGACTCTGTATCGTTAGAAAGTCTCCCCCATTGAAATAGAATTTGTCCTATGTATACGATACAAAGTCTCCCATTACTAAAATCTATTTTCGGTGGCTTTTCTGTATAATTTTGAAAATAGGCCTACGTACATTTTCTTAAGTAGGCTAAATGACTTTCAAGTATATTAGTTAATTTGAACATAAATAAATACGAAATGCTGTATTCTTTATGCCAACTAACTCTAATTAGCTTCCCGCTGATTCTTCAATGGTTAGGCCTACCACTGGCTTCCTGATACGAGCTAGCACTGGCTTCTATACGATACAATATTAGGCCTATTAGCGTCAGATTATCAGGCCAGATTATTAGCTATACAATTATGAAGCAACGCATGCGAATAACTACAACTCTACAGTACTGGCTTCCTTATACGAGCTAGCACTGGCTTCTATACGATCCTTTATGCGGATTAGGCCTACCCGTCAACTGGTATCAATCAACTGATATGACCTTTGCGCTTGATTTTCTGTGATTCTTTTGATGCGTGCCTACCATTCATCCAATCATCTGGTTAGCCTATTAGTTATTTAGTATTGTTTGCTGGTGTCAGGTTATTACCTTGAACAGGAAAGTCCTAACCAGTGATTGTTAGTGAAGTACTGGCTTCCTGATATGAGCTTGCCCTTGCTTTTCTGGCATTCAATGATGAAGATTAGGCATTCACAGAATTATGGGCAGTACCCATTAAATAATTATCTCAGCTAAACCAAACCTATTTACAAGTAGTATTCATTCATTCATTCATTCATTCATTCAGAGCATTTACATAGCGCCCATTCAAGAAGATACTCAGAAGCGCTCCCGGCCCAGTATTGATAGGCCAATATCAATTAAAAAGCTCTGTATAGTCCATGAAGCTAGTACAGACTTCAGATAAAGATTGCTGCGGAATTATTCGACTTAGAATGAAATTTGCTCACGCAGGTGACAAATGCTGAACCAAATTAATTAATTAACAAAATTAATTGGTCGAATCTATAAGGTGCAGACCACAAAAAACTATTCGTAGCCCAAGTTTATTTTCTGCATAGTCTTAGGTGATCTTAACGGATTTAATATTAGTTATTATAATTATATATGTGACGTCGGCCGAGAGAATGGGCCACTTTTCGGGAATGGACTTATTACCAGTTTCCATAAGCTTATACCATCAGAAAATCAGGGTAAAAATTTCAGAACGTTTGGCCCAAAATGTATGAACTTCTGAAAGAAAATATAAAATATCATTTGGCGGGAAATCACCTATAAATATTAAACGGTCTCTACCCGATGCGTTAGTAACTCATTTTTGGCCTTAGTACATTATGTGGAGTAATATAGGTCGCTATACTGCGATTATTAGCTTCAGATGCACTAATTAGATGCAAAAATCAATAATCACGTTTTTACGAAAAACCCATGTTCCGGCTGATCCTGAGGGGAACGTACATTAGTATTCAGGTGAGAAACGTCGTCTACTTATACACAGTTTAGTTTTTAATTGTGTTAGTTTATGTCAGTGCGGAAAACGACGTGAGGCTTTTGGATTTTCTTTTTGGATAAAATCAAGGCTGCAAACCTAAGTTCGAGGACTCACCAGAAAGTGGGACCAATGACGTCAAGGAGATTCCAGGCAGCGATTCGACACAAGCGAGGTGAACTGTACGCCTTGAGGGGGTTTCCCAAATGCGGCCATCCGTGACCTACTAGAGAGGATATCGACCTGGGGCCTCTTACGCTACAGAGGGTCACGTTCTGGATTGCATCACCGCTCGCGTCTTGCCTGTACAGCCAGCTCTAACCTGCGCATGGTAGTTGGGGACTGTACAACGAATCTTCAGCAGATGCCCGTGGCCGTGTGTGACGACAAGCAAAGGAGGGATTCCCCGTTTCGGTGGCGTGCGCGGACTCCACGTGTTCTGGTATACATACAGATACATACTAAATAATTAGACCTATTATTATGTATTTATTAAGGAAAGCAGATACGTAATGAAACAACAAGCCGGACCCAGAACCGGAGGGCAGTTCTGAATCGACTGCAGACTCAACACAGCCATCTCTATATCTCATCAACCCAACTAGCCTAGCAAAGCCACATGCAACAGACCACTTTGGTGCAGGCTTGAGATCGTACAACCCGGACTTGGCAATCGTGGTTGAGAGCTGGTTCAAACAAAAACATACAGACGCCTCCATGGGAATCGAAGGATACAGCCTATACCGTGGGGATCGGGATGTTCGCAAGGGCGGTGGTGTAGCCATTTATTGCAAGAGCCATCCACATTCCGCAGTTTTCCAACCGAAGACCATCTTTGCTCGGGAAATGGAAATCCTGTGGCTCAGAGTCAGCGTATGCGAGCGATTGTACTACATCGATTCTATTTACCACCCACCGAAGCCTAACTATATTTGCGTAGACCTTTTCATATCAAGTATTGATTCTACGCTGGAAGAGATCAATGCCCTACCAGAGGACTCGACCACCATCCTCGCTGGGACACTTTAACCAGCTACCTTCATCTACAATTCTTGAGATGGGACTGTTAGCAGAGTTTGAGGGCCCTTAACATGAAGGCCATTCTTTGGACCGCATCTACTCATCTGACCATTTGATACCCGCCTCACATAGTGCAACGATCGCAGCAGAACTTTAGACCACGTCACAGAGTGGACTGCATGCAACCTGTAACTTAAAATTGAACTCAAAAAAGACCTTTGAGATGGTGATTCGTCGGCCACGGGGGCGTGCTGGGCGTGATGCGGTTCCGAGTACCACTCTGGGACTGACAAGGGTCTCCAGCATGGTCGTCTTGGCCATTCTTGGGTGTTACAATGAACGAAGCTTTGAGTTTCGAGGCACACATCACCCGTATTTGCGGTCAGGCCAGACAATCGCTGTATGCATGCCTTGCGCATCCTCGTGGCGCATGGTCTTTCAGGCCCTACATATATGCTATGCGATGTGGTTCGTGCTACAACGGTGGCCCGAATGCTCTATGCTGCTCCGGCTTGGTGGGGGTTTGCAGGGCAACAAGAAAAGAACCGCCTTCAGTCGGCGTTGCGGCTTCTGATTCGTCTGCGGTACCTGCCAGAGGACAGTCCATCATTTGAACATCTTTGCAACACTGCTGACTCAAGCCTCTTCTCTGTGGTCTTGCGAAACCTGGGACATGTACTTCATGGGCTACTCCCCCTCCAAAAAAGCCGATCCCTATACTCCCTGCGCCCAGGGCTTAAAGTGTGAATGGACGGCCATGGACGGCGTCCAGGCACTTATTTTTAAGGCTGGACGCCGTCCTGCCACTTATTAGGCCAGCACAGCCTGGACGCCGTCCATGCAGCGTCCATGCAAAAGTGTAGGCCTAATTCCTCTACGTTATCATCAACAGCATTTCCTTTTTTAAGATTCTAAAAAATTTCATATTGTCGTTCTGATTTCTTAATGTGTTCCACCGTGTCGGTCCGTGTGTAAGTGTAACTAGTTTCTCCACCTCATTCCTTACTTACTTAAGCATGGGTATAATGGATGTCTGTCATTCGTGTAATAGGCCTACATTCTAGTTAACTTTTCATCAAATTGTACGTCATACGATGGTTGCATTCTGATCTATCCTCTGGCGATCATTATCTGTTGCAACTAAGTGAATTGCTTCGTTATACAAAATTAAGCCAGCGCTGTATTACATGCTGGACGATGCCCTTGCCGTATACCAGTCACATCTTGTTCTGCAGAACGAACATTTTCTAGGCTTCGTCTCACAAAAAGTCATCTGAGGACAATTATGTCTTTCTGACGATTGCTGAGAATATCTGCTAACAAAGTAGCAGCCAGAGGCGCAACCACGGTTCAGAAGTTGGGGGGACCTACTAGATTACTAGAATGTCTGACTGGGGGAATTATTGCGAGCGAGAATTTAATGCCAAATGGAGAACATTCTGGGCTCTAATTTACCTCAAATTTGTCATCGATGATTTTGATATAAAAATACCTAAATCATTTAGATCTGTGAAAAACATGACTTTATTAAACGAATAAACTGAGATTTTAGGTTATAGAAGAACACCACTCGCATTGGCAGCATTAAAAGTTGAAATGTCCTCCTAAGCTTCTACCGCGAGCCTTGTTCGAATTTTAAAAGCGAGATAAGTAAAACCGATAGACTACAAGCCAAACCGATAGTGTACAAGCCAAACCGATAGAGAACATGCCAAACCGATAGACTACAAGCCAAGCCGATAGAGTACATTCCAAACCGATAGAGTACAAGTCAGACCGATAGAGTACAAGCCAAACCGATAGAGTACAAAGCAAACCGATAGAGTACAAGCCAAACCGATAGAGTACAAGCCAAACCGATAGAGTACAAGCCAAACCGAGAGAGTACAAGCCAAACCGATAGAGTAAAAGCCAAACCGATAGAGTGCAAGCCAAACCGATAGAGTACAAGCCAAACCGATAGAGTATAAAGCAAACCGATAGAGTACAAGCCAAACCGATAAAGTACAAGCCAAACTGATAGAGTACAAGCCAAACCGATAGAGTACAAGCCAAACCGATAGAATACAAGCCAAACCGATAGAGTACAAGGTACGATACTACAAGCCAAACCGATAGAGTACAAGGCCAAACCGATAGAGTACAAGCCAAACCGATAGAGTACAAGCCGATAGAGTACGAGCCAAACCGATAGAGTACAAGCCAAACCGATAGACCGATAGAGTACAAGCCAAACCGATAGAGTACAAGCCAAACTGATAGAGTACAAGCCAAACCGATAGAGTACAAGCCAAACCGATAGAGTACAAGCCAAACCGATAGAGTACAAGCCAAACCGATAGAGTACAAGCCAAACCGATAGAGTACAAGCCAAACCGATAGAGTGCAAGCCAAACCGATAGAGTACAAGCCAAACCGATAGAGTACAAGCCAAACCGATAGAGTACAAGCCAAACCGATAGAGTACAAGCCAAACCGATAGAGTACAAGCCAAACCGATAGAGTACAAGCCAAACCGATAGAGTACAAGCCAAACCGATAGAGTACAAGCCAAACCGATAGAGTACACGCCAAACCGATAGAGTACAAGCGAAACCGATAGAGTACAAGCCAAAACGATAGAGTACAAGCCAGACCGATAGATTACAAGCGTTTTCAAATCATTTTCCAATCGTATTCCAATCATTTTCCAACCGTTTTCCAATCATTTTCCAACCGTTCTCCATTCATTTTCCAACCGTTCTCCAATCATTTTCCAACCGTTCTCCAATCATTTTCAAGTCGTTCTCCAATCATTTTCCATCCGTCTTCCAATCATTTTCCAACCATTTTCCTATCATTTTCCAACCATTCTCCAATCATTTTCCAACCGTTCTCCAATCATTTTTCAACCGTTCTCCAATCATTTTCCAACCGTTCTCCAATCATTTTCCAACCGTTTTCAAATCATTTTCCAATCGTATTCCAATCATTTTCCAACCGTTCTCCAATCATTTTCCACCCGTTCTCCAATCATTTTCCAACCATTCTCCAATCATTTTCCAACCGTTTTCCAATCATTTTCCAACCATTTTCCAATCATTTTCCAACCGTTCTACAATCATTGGTTTGGCTTGTTCTCTATCGGATTGCCTTGTACTCTATCGGTTTGCCTTGTACACTATCGTTTTGGCTTGTGTTCTATCGGTTTGGCGTGTACTCTATCGGTTTGGCTTGTACTCTATCGCTTTGGCTTGTATTCTTTCGTTTTGGCTTGTGTTTTATCGGTTTGACGTGTACTCTACCGGTTTTGCATATGCTCTATCGGTTTGGCTTGTGCTGTATCCAAACCTATAAAGTACAAGCCAAACCGATAGAGTACAAGGCAAAGCCTTGTACTCAATCGATTTGCCGTGTACTCTATCGGCTTGGCTTGTACTCTATCGGTTTGGCATGTTTTCGGTTTGGCTTCTTACTCTCTCCGTTTGGCTTGTACTCAATCGGTGTGCCGTGTGCTCTATCGGTTTGGCTTGTGCTGCATGGGTTTGGCTTGTTCTCTATCGGCTTGGCTTGTACTCTATCGGTTTCCCTTGTACTCTATGGGGGGCCGTGGCGCATTGGATAACATCTGGCACAGAGACCGAGAGGTACCGAGTTCGAGCCCCCGTTGGGCGGATATGCTTTGTAGGCTGCTGTTAGCGCCGTTGTATTGCAAGCTGTCTGTTCTGTTAGTAGTTATTTTCAATTGCATAACATGTAAATGTACAGCGCAGTGCGTTTGTCAGGCGCTTATTAAAGAAAAGATATTATTATTATTATTATTATTATTATACCTAAAATTTGAAAAGTTTTCAATATTTGTTATTTCTCAATTTCTTATTAAACCAAACTAATAAAAATACAACAATTTTTATGGATTAATGTAACTTAGTGTTTACTAATAAAGTTGTGTTATTTGCCGATTAAATTTAATTTGCGTAAACATGCAGTATTTATTATTTTTAAAATACAGTACGAGATGTAGCCTAAGAAAGTCAAATTATTTGTGTGTGTTTTCTCTGGGCGCTGAAACCCTTCGTTACGCCACTGTCTAGGCCACTGTAAAATCACGAATTCACAGAATTCGCGGAAACCGTGAATTTTGGCGTTTGCCGTGAATGCCGTGAATTTAGCATTTTGCCGTGAATTTTCACATATTCTTCACTTTTTGTGTCGAAATCCATAAATATCTGTAGCTAGACAAAACAATTTAGACCTAAAACTGCCGCCTTTATCATTGGCCTAGAACGAAGGCATTTTTAGTTTATAACTGCTAGATCAAATAATCAATCAATCAATCAATCGATCAATCAATCAATCGATCAATCAATTACGTTTGTTCTCAACATCAAGCTGCCAGGTCGCAACTTGTAACAGGTAACATGCAGGATGGCGCCAAGAATAAATTAAACCATTGTACTTTCAGTCCAGTCTTAACGCCTCCGCCCGCCTTATTTGTGGTCTCCCAAAGTATTCTCACATATCTACATGTACCTTCATTCGGGAAACTCTTCACTTGCTTCTTGTGCCCCAGCGCATTCAATTCAAAATTCTCACACATATGCGCAACTCTCTGCTCGGGGTAGCTCCTTCATACCTTCAGGCCTTATGCACATCGGTTTCTACACTCCCTGGTCGCTCTGCTCTGTGCTCTGCCGCCAGAGGCCTTCTGGTTATACCTCGCATGCGTGGTGCAACTCCTCAATCCAGAAGCTTTCCTTATGTCGACCCCTCCAGATGGAACCATCGTCCCATGAATTGCGTCTTGAGCTCCTCAGCCTTTCTCTTCCTCTGTTTCGGAAACGCCTGAAGACTATCTTATTTGTTAGAGCCCTGGGTCGGGAGTGCCTCTGAATCTGCGAGTGGCGCTATACAAATGTTCAATAACAATTACAATTACAATTACTTTGACTTGGAGTTGTGACATCGTTTATTTTTACTTACTAAGTAACACACTGTCTGCGCTGACGTAACGTCGTAAACAAATAATTGAAATCAACGTTTTATGAACAAAACATGACTTTTATTTGGTGCCGTGAATTCGCTGTAAATTTGGCAATTTTTTTAAAGTATGCCGTGATTTTTTCACTTTTTGAGCGTGATTTTCGTCTAGCCCTAGCGACGTCCTTTGCAAAGGCACCGCATGACGACGACAAACGAGGAGGCCATCGTGTGCGTCTAGCAGTCACCAGGTGGCGACTGCATTGAATGATTCGACGAAAATGAGTTCCTTAGATCAAAATTAAATCAACTGTCTATAGAGTCGCAAAGTCGAAGCGAACGACGAATTTTGTTTCCAGGTCGACTTTCCAGTTGGGAGACTCTTTCAATCGAAAACCAATCGATCGTATTCGTATTCGTTTATTTTGTAACCAAGATCACACAAAACAATTTACACTGAGGTGGCTAAACTTAAATACGGTCACACAGGAGACCCAGAAGGGGCCGGAGGTCCCGCTAACCAGGGCCACCTGAGAACAGTTAGTAATAGACGACAATATGTGGCCAGCAGTAAATAAAATAACGAACGTATGTATAGCTTAACTATTAATTAACTAATAACTTAACTAATGACACAGATAGCACAAATGCACATCTACTGTACTTTTTACGCTGGTGTAACTAAGTTTTGGCTCTTTTGAGGTCCATTAACCAATCAATGATAGAAGCAATAAAATCTTATTTGGACCTGACGCATGTAAACTGAGAATTTGTGAGCAGTTGTAGTGGCGCTATACAATCAGACTTATTCTTATTATTGCTACAATCTCAAAATGTCGGAGACAAATATGACGTCACAATAGGATAGGGATTCCTTCATCCTTGAAAGTAACAGTGACGTCTGGGTACCATGGCAACTGCTCCTAAACGGCAAATAAGCTATCATCCATTGGGTCATTGAGTGCTTGGTATACGTTATAAAAGCGGATGTCATATTTATTAATGTACCTTTTCCACTGCAGTGGTAGCAGTTGTCTAACAATGAGTTAAAAATCGAATCCTGAAGGAGGCTTTTTAAAAGCCTGACGTTGACGTCAGGCTTTTTAAAAGCCTGACGATGACGTCTGGAGTCAAAGTCGGCTGAGCGATTTTTTTTAATCGCTCCGCAAGGGCTGATCGCCACATCACCTTGTCAGAGAGTCCCGGGATGGGTTCGATTTCTAGTCGTATATCAAATACAAGAATACCACAGATTACAGATCCGACGGAGGTCACCAAAAATTGCATTGAGTGAATATTGGCAAAGCAGATTCTTAACGGTCTAAAACCGTCAAGTCCAAAGTCGGGTTATCTGGTGGGTTGAGCCCCAAGGCTTGCCTATCCACGAGGACATAGGGCAATTTTTGGTGACTGCGCGGTCTCAAGGACTTAGTCATTCGAAACCTGAAGTGATTGTTGGCCGAGCATTCCCCATTTTTTACTGACTATCGAGTTACATTCTGCGAAACTCTACAAAATCTGTCAGACACCGAAATGATGAAATAAATGATAGAATAAAATGTTACTAAATGATAGAAGAATGCCACTATCGAAAGTGTTGAGTGGCGTAGAACTAGAAGGGTGGGTAGGGGTAAAAAGTAGAGGAGGAAAGATGAGGAGGAGGAAGAAAAGGAGGAGGAAGAGGAGAATGCGAAGAGGAGGAGGAAATTTCGTTTGCCAGGTACATGTAGGTAATTTCATGGGTCAGAGGGTTATTTCATGGGTCAGGGGGTTATTTCATGGGTCGGGTTGGTAATTTCGCTCCTGGTATACGTAGTTTCATGATCCAGATAGGTGATTTGGTGCATCAGGTAGGCGCAAGTGTCTCTACTTGTTAATTAATGCAGCTACTTAAATAATTAATAATTCATTTATATTGCCAGAATAGGCATAGCTACATGCATTGAGGCACGAGGAGGCAGTTGCCTTCTCTTTCTTTTTTATATCTTGGAACCAGTGTGATTTTCCTTACAGATTTTATTTTAGTTATAGTTATAGTTATAGTTAATGATTTTTTTATTTTAGTTATAGTTATAGTTATAGTTAGTATTATTTTTTAGTTATAGTTATAGTTATAGTTAATGGATTTTTATTTTAGTTAATTTTAGTTACTACTTAGTTACAATAATTAAGTCTATTAGCAAAATTGTGCGTATTAATACGCTGTTTCACAATTTACTCAGAGCTATGAAAACCTTTGAAGCATGGGTACATTCAGCTTCATCAATACACGAGTTTCCAAAGTAACTGACAAATTTCACAATAAAAATTTCGCATTTTTTCGTTCTCATTTATGTCGAATCGTCCATATTGCACTTCCTATTTTTATTTTTTGTATTAACGAAAATAAAGATGAATTTTCGTTAGTGTTATTTTCGTTATAGTTATAGTTATAGTTAATGATATTTTTAGTTATAGTTATAGTTATCGTTAACGAATTCATTTTATTTTCGTTAACGAACATTTTCGTTATCGTTATCGTTAACTAAAATCACACTGCTTGGAACTTAGATTAATCAATGACCCCAGTTACCATGATTTTGCGTTATGGTGTGTGAAGTTGCCTCATCTTGAATTTAAGTCTCGCTACGGATATTTCCTTTAGGGGGAAATGACCTCTTGGTTCCCCGTAGTATATAGAACTGCTATGGCTCAGGCTCGTTCCTTTGCTTCAATTGGCCCCTCTCTTTGGAATGCTCGTTCTCTTTCTGTTCGCTCTAAAATTCTCTCTGGCAGTCTCTCTTCTTCCTTCGCTTTTCTCAAAACCTGTTTCTTTTCGCGGGGCTTAACACACTAGGAGCGCTTCCGAACGGTTCACCCTACGAGAGGCGCTTTACAAATACTTAAATACGATACGATACGTGCCTGATTGCCAGTTTAGTGAATTTTCTCGTCAATATAATACTGGGTTTCTGGGTAAGTGATCAAAGAGGGGTGACTGTCTGATGCGGAACTGTCCTAAGGAGGAAATATCCGTGAGAAATATCAGGGCCCGGTGGCAAATGTACGGATACTATTTCTTTGTAATGTACTCTTTCGATATAGAGTTAGTTTTAACTAGGCCCCTAATGCATGCTCTGTGAGTTACATTGACCATTAGGCCTAAGTACTCGTATGGGGGAAAGTTAGACAGCGCTGTGACGACATTGTCGCAATGTGTGTAGGCTATATGTGCTCGTGTGTTGTTGGCTGGGTTTTAAATGCAGCCTTATGAATCGTTATATATATATATATATATATATATATATATATATATATATATATAACGGGCTTCAAATTACGAATCTCGAATCCATAAATTAATAATACTTCAAAAGAAAACAGTTAGACTAATTCAGGGAGTCCGTAAAGACGCTCATACTGCCCCATTTTTTAGGGACCTGAACTTGCTAAACTTAACACGGATAAGAAGTTTGCAAATAGGAGAATTTATTTATCGCTATGAACATAATTTATTACCCATTTCATTTGCGGGGTACTTCACTCTCGGCTCCCAGATCCATGATCACTTCACGAGGAGGGCTACATCTTACCGTCCAGCAAAAGCGCGGACTAACACAAGAGAATTTAGTATTATAATTAGAGCTACCGGACCATTACTCTGGAACTCCATTCCATATAAAATTCGTACATCTAAAACTAGACATGAATTCAAAAAAAGACTACGCCTCTTTCTTACAGGCGCACATCAATTGCCACTATGAAAAACTAATTTTTTCGATAACATATATGTACATATAAACGTATGCCTGTTTGCACGATGCACCGGTCCCCGAGCCTTTTAGTTAAGCTATACTAGATAAGTTTAGTTAAGTAATCTAACCTCTACTTTTGTTTCCGTTATTCTCGTACGAAAAGGAATATTTTATGTTTTGTTTGCACAGCCATCTATTGAACCTATGAAACTTGACGCAGTAGGGTGTCTCCATCTAGCGGGATACCAATCCCTTAGGAGCCACCCATTGCTCCCGTTAACAACTCCTCCGCCGTTAATTGCAATATAACTGTTATGTGTGTTTACTTTTCCTTGTTACAATTACGCTGTTATTGATTGTCACAAATGTAAATTCATGGTTTGTTACCGGTTGCAATAAAAAATATTGATTGATTGATTGATTGATTGATATATATATACGATATATATATATATATATATCGTCTGTCTCAAGACTTTTGCTATACTAGCCTAAATTAATTTTAAGATAAAAATGGCGAATTGGATCAACGAAGATTTCGAGTCGGTTGTTTCTTTCCCACCCTGACTGTTTATTCGGCTATCGGACATTCTTGGCGACTGCATTAGATTTGTTGGAGTTCATTCATTCATTCTGGAGATTTATATAGCGTCTCTTCCAGAAATCTACTCAGGAGCGCTCCCAGACCATCCACGGCAAAAGAAAAAAGACTTGAGTGACTTATAAAACCCAGTTTGATTGGTCAAAGGTAGCAAACGCAGCTCCGATGGTTTGCGATTTGTTTAGATTTTACTCAATGGACTTATGGACATTATGATAATGGCGCTATGGAAGTTATTAGAATTGATCAGATTAGAGTAGATTAGGTCAGATTAGATCAATGAAGCCGTGCACGGCGGAAAATTAAGCTATGGATCATGTATCATATGATTATATAAACCGTGACTTCATTGATCCAATCTAATCTAGTCTACTGTAGTTTAGTCAAGTATAGTCTGATATAAGAAAAGATAAGCTCAGATCAGATAAGGCAAGACAAGATAAGGCAAGACAAGGATTTAAAAGGCAATATAAGGCTTTAAAAGGCAATATAAGGCAAGACAAGGCAATATAAGGCAAGACAAGGCAAGACAAGGCTTGCAAAGGCAATATTAAGCAAGACAAGGCAAGCAGAAGAAGATACTATCTTGTAAGGCAAGGTCATGAAAGATAAGGCAAGACAAGGCTTGAAACGGCAATATAAGGCAAGACAAAGGCAACGAAAGGCAAGACAAGGCAAGATAAGGCAAGCTAAAAGGCAAGGTAAGACAGAGAAGGTAAACCATCCATCGCCACTCAGGAAACGGTACAGGTAGGTAAGCCATAAGTCAGGTACGGCAAAACAGAGTTAGGTGGATTTATAGCAGAGTCTGGTATTCCATATCTTTGAGGTGTTAATTGTTTGCAGGCCATTTTAATTAATTAAATTAATTATTAAACCAATTCATGAGTTCACTGCTCGTCAAGAGGTCCATTTTACTCTTTCACAATTTGAAGCCATTTGAATTTATTCTCAATTTGCATATAATTGAATATATATATCTTGTTTATTACGCAATAATTATAATAATATTGCATAAATTATTATGCATAGACGTACATATAGGCACACAGACGAATACAGACATACACAGACGAACTTAGAGGAACGAAAAGATTCTCAACCTACAAATGAAGTAAATGAAGTAAAAAGACCAGGCACAGAGGCATACAGACGAAGACTTATAGAAGCGGTTATAAACAGAGGCAAAAGAACACAGGAACAGGGCACAATTTACTGCACTCCTTTTTGCAGTTATTACACTTACAAATTTATCTATTTTAATCAAATCTAATCTAATCTAACATAGGCTGATCCGATTAACTATAATCTCATTTACTGTAATCTCGCATAATCACCTCTAAGTTAATAAATCGATTGTGATCATGTCTAATTAGTCTTTAATATAATCTAATTCAATAAATTCTAAAGCACCACTGTTACAGTAACGATGTTCAAGGCCGTTTTTAAGCATGAACAGTGTCCTTAGTATATAAACTTTAGTTTGAGTCCGGTTAAACATATTTTACCCAAGTCGTTCTTCTATTAGACTCCTAACAACAAATCAAAAGATAAAACAAATAAACAGACAAAAAATCAACACAAATTGAAATAAACAAAATGAATAATGGATGAGCAAAGCAGTGAGTGAAAGGGACATGAGGAATTAGAGAGAGGGGGAGAGTGTGACGGTTTTGTGAATTGTTTGGCCGAAAAGTTGTCAGAGCAGCGACTATTATGACGAGATCATGAGAATTTATCCATCAAGCTATATCCATCCGGCCGCGCGCCTCCCACGCGGCAGTAAGTAAGTAAGTCGACCATTGAGCATCGGCGTCCCAGAATTCCACTCGTTTCATCTCTCCGTTCATCGTCTCGACTCGGCAGTCTGCAGATGGAGGCTGGCGAAGTCGACGCTCAGCTGTTCAAGGATGCGTTCGAGGTCCCTCAGGACGATGAAGTCGCGGGTGTGTCGCATGCTCGTGCTGTCGACCTCGATTACCCGGATGTTGAGGATGGACGTGATGACGTCACGGTTGACCTGCTGACCCGTCTGGAGGATCAGTCGGTGCAGCTCGCAGAGCAGCCAGTACAGACCGTACTCGGCGTTGTTCTCCAGGTTCTGGATCGTCGTTTCGAAGGAGACGCGCTCCGTGCCCGAGAGGGTCTCGCCGATCCTCGCCTGGTCGAGGAAGACGGAAACTATGGCCAGGTGCTCGAAGGCCCGGTGGATTGTCGGAGATGCCTACGACAGGTAAGTTAAACAGGTTATCAAGTGCAAGGAGAAGCAATATAGAGTGAGCTATTAAGTTAAGATTGAAGGATTGTCGTAGATGTGTCTTTATCGAACGTATGCTTGTTTCTGTGTATCTATGTGTATAATGCTATCTATGTGTATAATGCTATTTATGTGTATATTAACCGATGTTAATTAGCATGCAACTTTAGTAGCGACTGCAACGAACAGATGATAGAGGTAGCCACCTGGCGACTGTTTAGACAACTGTGACATTTCTGTGCTGCACCAAACTTCACGAATGCAGTGACTGCAGTCTATAAACTCTGCTTTTGTCAATCAATCAATCAATCAATCAATCAATCAATCAATCAATCAATCAATCAATCAATCAATCAATCAATCAATCAATCAATCAATCAATCAATCAATCAATCAATCAATCAATCAATCAATCAATCAATCAATCAATCAATCAATCAATCAATCAACCAACCAACCAATCAATCAATCAATCAATCAATCAGTCAACTAATCAATCAATCAATCGAAATTTATATAGCGCCCTTGGTATAATAGAGGTAGCCATCGATCAGGTATAGGTTGCCTAGCAACTTGCCACACGAGCTACTAGGTGTTCCTTTACCTCCTTCTGTTCAATTGTGGTTTCGTTTTCTCGCCCCTGTTCAATTTCATCTTGAAGAGGCGCTATATAAACTGTCATTACAATTACAAATACGACTGTAGCGACTACTGACTTGGATGGTGGCGATGGAGGCGGCCGTTGCGTCTGCGATAACTGGCATTCCGTCGAGTCGCAATCCAATCCGTTCCATATCTTCGACGAGCTGAGCATCCCGGAATCTGTGGGTCACCTGTATAAAAGAGTCAAAGACACAAGGTAAACGTCTCTCACTTATTTCTTCATCTCAGGCAATGTCTGCTATCACCCGACGCTAAGGTTATTATGTATGCATTGTAAGGTAAGGTAATGTCTGGCAATGGCAAAGTAGAGATAAGGTAAAAACTGAAAGTGAAACTTGCCTCGAACCTAAGTTCTTAGCCAATACTATGACTTTAATGAAACTGAAACTGAAAGTGAAACTTGTCTAAAAATAAGTTTTTAATGAGTACTATAACTTTAAATGAAAATGAAAGTAAAACCTGCCTCGAAATTAAATTCTTAACAAATACTATAACTTTAAAAGAAAGCGAAACTGAAAGTGAACCCTTCCTGAAAACTAAGTTTTTAAATGATAACAGAATTAAATTAAGTTAACACTGAAACTGAAACCTATCTAGAAAATAAATTCTCAAACGAAACTAGAACCTTAGAAGAAACTGACACTGAAACTGAAACTGGAAGCTTAACTGATGTAAGCATGCTTGTCAGACTCCGTGATCAAAACTAAAAGTTCAACCATTGCAGTTGTAATTAGAAGTAATAGCGCCACTTAGGATAAAACCTACTCACAGTACGTCTCTGTGCTAGCCTGTATGATGAGGTCAGATGTCTGAAACGTTAACCAAACTGAAAGCAACCGGCAACTGAAACTGACACAAAAAAACTGAGATAGAACTGAAAATGTGAAGAAGTAAAGCTGATGAACGAAAGGAAATATGAAACGCTTTATATATATATATATATATATATATATATATATATATATATATATATATATATATATATATATATATATATATATATATATATATTAGTGTGGTCCAAGATTACATGTAAAAAATATTTTTTCTTTAATAATGCTGCTCCACAAGGCTGCCCTTATTCCATATGGTTGTAGGTATCCTCATGCAAAATTTGAACTGAATTGGAATATGTTTAGGGGTACCAACCAAATGGCACCTAAAACATGAATGTTCGAGTTTTGGCTTTTGAATTATAAAGGATTCTCACTTTACATTTTGACATTGCACAATAATTATTTACCTATTGGGCAGACTTGCAGTGAATATGGACTGTTTCCTGAATCTAATTTTGATGTTTAGTATTTTGTATATTCATGATTAATTAGCAATAAAATATTCAGTCACCAGGTGGTGACTGTGTTGGCAATCATAATAATAATTATATTCCAATAGACAAGGCTACACAACGACAAAATATTTCAAGTATTGCAATTAGTTTAAACAATTACTATTTTTCAACTTAGATTTAAGTACACAATTTAATCAACTGTAATTTAAACAACAAAAACCTTGCTAGAAGCTACCACATTGTAGTTAACAGTAAAAATTATAAATAAAACAATATTTGGTAAATTCGACGTATTAAAATTCTAAAAGAAATAAATGTGCAAGGTTTATGAAGGTGTAGCTGTATTATTCATTTATCTATTAGTAATATCTATGATACTGATCTTGATGAGTAAGCAGTGTATGAACTAAGATCATAACCAAATATTGTGCCTTTGCAATAAATATTGACAAGATTTGACATTAATGACATAATTAACTGAGCGACTGTTCTAAATAAAGCTATACATAATTATATTTCAATTATTCTAGTTAATAGTTATTTTAAAAAGTAGTTTTATATATTTAGATTCAATCATTTTTTATTTTATATTTGGATAAAATTATGTTTGATAGTCTTGGCATTAGCAATGACCAAGAGTTCGCCACTAGCATGGCTAGCAGAGAAACCTGAAATGGATATCCTTGCATCTCGATTGCCAATCAATAGAGCTATTTTAAGAACCTTTATGTTTTACCATCTAAAAGAGGGACTAACAATTGCGCAAAGTGTTAAAGTGACAATGGATGCTGCCCTAGCCATCAGGGGCTCTGGGCAAAGGTTCGGATTCCAGCCCAGTAAGCAGACTCTGTAGTACAAAAAGCTGTGCAAAATGTACGACGAGTATTGTGTGCTTAAAAGGCACCGTTTGACGTAAGGCTAATCTGGATGAACTGCACGCTATCTCCACAAAAGATGCTCTTCATGCCATGAAAAATGAGGAAGACAAAACATTTCTCCAGATGCAAAAAGAAGACACATCAACTTCCAGCACATCTGGCATAGACAGATATTTGACGACTAAGGAGACACAGAACAACTTAAGAAATGCCCAGTAAGCGGCCAAAAAGTAAAAGTGTGTTAAGAGCACCCAAGAGACTTCCACCATTCCATCTACTTCTAACCTGCTCACAACAAATGGTCAGGAAAAAGCCAGGGCTTATTTGTCAAAGGGACTGGTTCTTTGGCTGTTGAGCTCAATTTGTCAGGCTTGAAAAAGAAAAGGTCAGACTCTCAAGGTCGTCAATGATTGTGCAGAAAGATTGTGCAGAAAGAGAGCTTCCAATTATATAATGCAGCCTTGACAAAGGATGAAACTCAAAAGCAATATCTATTGCAGCCAATGTCCAACCTCCGAAGAGAATTTCCATTCCCAATGTAAAGAGATCTGAGTCTAAAATGTTAAGAACAATAAAGAAAATCTACAATTTTTCATTTTATGATTCAATTTTTTAAGACTGTCATTGATTTGACATTAGTTTAAATTAATAGCTTTAATAAACACATTCTCATTTTTTATGACAATGTCTGTTTAAAGCTGATTATTGTACTCGGTGTACTGTCCAAAGGCGAATTTTTTAGTTTTTCGATGTTTAATTAAAAAGTTGCAGAAAGTTGGTACCAGTAAACAGTGTTCAATTTTGTTCAAACTTGGCAAGTAAATCACTAATAGCATATGGAACAAGGGCAGCCTTGTGGAGGATTGAATTTCCAAACTTTATATTTTTGGACCACACTAATATATATATATATATATATATACGTATCGTTAAAAAACATATATATACAATGTATATGTATTAAATCATATGGCATGAGTCGATTGTAGGCACGTGTATAGATAGATAGATAGATGTAGTTGACCAAAACACGTTCGCCAGATAGTGAAACCTGATTGAACTGGACTTAATCTAGACCCATATGCATACACGCATATATGCATAACAAACACATGCATACATGCACACATACATCCGTATACATACATTCATACATACATACATACATATGCGTTTTTATATAATATACGCACTCATGAGAGAAACAAATAAATATACATGATTGATTTATACAAACTTGACTCTCATTAATCCTGTAGTCTGTCGGTCTGTCCATCTGTCTGTCCGTCTGTCTGTCTGTCTGTCTGTCTGTCCGTTCATTCAGTGAAGTTATATTGCATGTTACGTTTGTTTATTCTCCATCCTGTGCTCGTGGGCGGAAGCCGATGATGATGACGATGATGATGATGTTTGAACTGATTACCACAGACGTATGGCAATATTTGTGTTGTCCGATTGCAATAAAGAACTGAAACAAGGAGATCACCTGTTCCATACGTATCACTGTAGGTTAGTAAGTGCGATTGTCTAATGACTAGCGTGCAGGACTGTCAAGTGTTAACTAAGACCGTACTACTCAAACTGCGGTCCGCGGCCCGGTACCGGTCCGACCGATGATTGGTACCGGTACACAGAAAAATAACCGGAATCGTATTCGTACTGAAATGAAATGTAAAATAATCGTATACGTTAGCCTATAGATACGATATGTTTTTTTGGTGAACTTTAAATAATATTGTTCAATTATACTTAATACAGTGTTCATATACGTAATAAACAGTTTTAAACATGCAACAGTAAGAAAAGTAGGCCTTATAGTTACACTAAAGTTTACTAAACAGTGACAATATTAGGAAATTTATATTTTAAAGTAAACTGTCATATATGTACAGTATAAGCTGATGTTGAAAAGCACCGGTCCGCAGTAATCGTAATTGTAATCGTAAACTTGAGATTTCTACTGCGCCCAAAAAAGCGACGTCGCGGAAACCAGATTAATCACAGTAGGACGATTGCAGGTCCGGAAAGTCTGAGAAGCGCTGAACTAAGAGATTGAGGTTCAAAACTTCAAGGTCACTTCAGGACAGAATGTCACGTTCATGAAGGATCTCTTTTGCTGGCGCCACCTAGCGAATTCAGCTACACGATGAGTACGATGATAGCAGACTGTCTGTGAAAAGATCAGCAGAGAAGGAGTTTCCATCAACCATCATATATACCGAGGTCAAGAAACTGTCGTCGCTAACTCCTCACTCAGACGCATGGTTGCGTTGTCTAGGTTCAAAGCTCAAAAGAATCCTCTACTTCTTGTAAATGTAAATGTACGCGTTTTTTTTTATAACCATCATATGCCGAGGCTAAGAAAACTGAGGTCGCAAACGCTTCACAACCAATGTTGCCTCTCGACGCTGCAGGTTTTTACCTATTTCACTTCTTCTTTTTCGGGGTTGAAAGCAAGATGATGCAAGTCGTTCATCTAACCACAACGAATGCCCTGCGGTCATCGAGTCGCTTTCCGGTGATGGCGCTAAGTAAATTGTTAATTACATTGCAGATATATAGATTAATGGACCGTTGCTTCTATGTTGGCTGCAATTTTCACAACAAGCACACACACAAAGACAGTCACAAATACACACACATCCACACACACACAACACAAATACACAGTTACACACACACCCGCAAACCCACGCGCACAAACACACATACACACACATACACATATCCACACACACATACACGCACACACGCACACACTCACACAAGCTACACACGCACACGCAACCGCACACACGTACACACAATACACACCTACAGATACACCCGCAAACACAAGCGCACACACACATACACACATCCACACACACACATACACGCACACACATCCACACACACATCCACACACACACAGCTACACACATACACGCACACACACACACAGCTACACACGCACACACAACCGCACACACATCCACACACACACATATACTCACACATATACACACATGTGCACATATACACACACACATACACATACACACGCACACGCACGCACACACACACCAGAGTATAAACATAATATAAGAATATAAGGTCTTATTTATGTGTTTTATGCGTGCACATGTGTTATCCGTCTCTCTTCTTTCCGTTTATATAGCACTATTAAAGTTAATGTCTAGCAGTAAAGCATAGAAAAAGGTGGTCTAAATCGGCGGTTGGACAAAGCGTCTGACCTGTACACTTGGTGACCTTTATTAAATGACACCTTTGATGCGTTTCCATGCCAACCGGTGCATAGACCAGACAACAGGTGTCAGTGGCCACATTATATGTATACAGTGTCTGCCGTTACTAGACATTCATGCATGTTCCTCTATAGCAGTGCTTCCCAAACTTCTCAGTGTCGCGTACCGGCAGAAATTTTCCCAATGCAGGAGGACCGGTGCCAAATTGAGTAATTATTTCTCATTTTCGTTTTCGATCACCTAAATTCCTCAAAATGTATTAAAATTGATTTAAATGCATGTTTAGCCAATTATAAGACTCTACTGCCCTTTAAATGCTACCCTAATAAGTCTGTTTTGTTACGACGTTTGAAAATATAATAGCCATTTCTTGATTCCGAGATAATTTGACCTGCAGTCTCTTGACTCACTTTGCGGACCGGCAACTGAGGGCTCGCGGGCCGGCACCGGTCCGCAGACCACCACCTTGGGAAGCATAGTACTGCTCTATAGGATAGCTATACATATAGAAACTGCCGCATATAATAATCATTGTATATATTGTATGTGTCACAACATCACTAATCACTATATTTAGGTATTTGCATACGTTTTTGTATATATTGATATCTATAGCTTTGTGTGAATATGTGGGTATTAGTGTATACGTGCACATGCAGGCTTGTGTGTATGTGTAAACTAGTATATATATAATATATATATCCTGCAGTGAGATCATATACAGACATATATATACATATATACATAAATGGTTCACCTTTAAACATATATGTATATATATTATATATACGTGGTTTCCGTTTATGCACACATATATAGGTGGTTCACCCTCAAACATTTATATATATATATATTCATATACATACACAAACACGTACACGTATATATATATATAATTTATATATATATACTATACCCATGGTTCACCTTTAAAGAAAGTAATTAAGACGCAAAACCTGCATAAAGTCGCGGCATCTTTAAGACCATTTTCATGGCCAATTCATCCTCTTCTTGAGTCGAGCCCAGACGCACCCAACTATCCCCGGATCCATTTCCCCTTCCCACCGACCCCCACTCAGCAGGACGAGAAGAAAGAAGCTTTTATATAGGTGAGGGGTGGGCTCGCTCCAAGATGGTCGGGGAACCTGAAAAGATTCCTCCTTCTCCGCCCACGCTCTAACAAAACGATACTTACCACGTGACACTCAGGGTGCTGTCGACGTCTGCTCCGTATACGCACCGAGCAGACGTAATTCACGACGGGTGTTGAGTTCTACAAGATTGCGAGCTTACTCGGAGCGTACCCCAGTATTTGCAGTATTTATTTACTTACTGCACTATGATGATGATGATGATGATGATGATGATGATGATGATGATGCTGATGATGATGATGATGATGATGATGATGATGATGGAGATGATAATGATGATGATGATGATGATGTTGGTGGTGGTGGTGATGATGGTGATGATGATGATGATGTTGGTGGTGGTGATGATGATGATGATGATGATGATGATTATGATGATGATGATGATGATGTTGGTGGTGGTGATGATGATGATGATGATGATGATGATGATGATGATGATGATGATGATGGTGGTGGTGATGATGATGATGATGATGATGATGATGATGATGATGATGATGGTGGTGGTGGTGGTGATGATGATGATGATGATGATGATGATGATGATGATGATGATGATGAAGATGATGATGATGATGATCCATTGGCTTTATGCCACCTGGGGAAGAGATGAGTGACGTGGCTTTCCGTTGCCTTCGTCACAGACAATAATTGGGGAAGCAACTTGTCCAAGGTCGCTACGCAGTGGTTTTGGGGTGGAATCGAACCTGCGGCCCTCCGGTTACAAGGCACAGGACATACCGCTAAACCACCGCGTCCCATATTTACGTGTGCATGATACTTACTTATTGCACTTTGCTCACATTGTCATAAGTAAATCCGAATCTAAGGCGCGAAAACAACTTGTCTGGAGTCAGCTGAGCAGGCTCGAACCCTCAACCATTGAATCATTGTAATCAGCACACTACGGAATATTATTATTTTTAACTTCTATAGTGCCGGTGTTTGTTGCGTACTGAATCAACGTATGGCGCACCAGAATCAGGCCATAACTAGATCAACTAGGAGGCCCGATCTATGGCGCATTGGATAACACACTGGCATAGAGAGCGAGAGGTACCGAGATCGAGTCCGTAGGCGGACATGCTTTGTAGGCTGCTATTAGCGCCGTGTATTGCAGGCTGTTTGTTCTGTTAGTAGTTAAGATTTATGTCTTCTGTCATTTGTGTTCTTGTGAATTGTTTCAATTGCATAACTGTACACTGTAACCGGTTGCGGTTTGTCAACCGGATTGTTTCAATAAAGAATATTATAAAAAAAACATCGAGATCAAAAGTAGATAGAAATAGGCCCGTCGTGGATATGGAATGCGCCCATGCACGCGCACGTGTATGGGAGAGTAAGTTGGTCAATGACATTGTGCAGCCGCTCTGAAACTGAAAGTATGACAGCAAATGTGTGTGGTGCCTGTTTTGAATCTCTCAATAAGGCGAATAAGCCATATATTGACGGTTAGAGTTCTCTAACTCTAACTGTGCTAAAGTTAGTTCTATAACTCTGAATGTGTTGTAGACAGAGTTCTCTAACTCAGTCTGTATCAAAGCTAACAGTTCTATAACTCTTACTGTGTTAGAAACTGAGTTCTCTCTGGAGAGGGGGTTAGGGTAATAGTAATACTCTGGCACGAAGAGCGCACGATTCGTTAAAAGCCTAGGTGTCATGTATAGTGCGAAAGAGATGTTTGAATATTATTAGTTCAAGTGAATTGGTAAGTGGATTAATAGATTCACGGCTTATCTGACCGCCAAAGCAATTTTCACGCGCAGACGATATATAACGACACGAAAACGAGAAACTAATAGAGAAATACAAATCAAATAATTGCGTGACAATAATAAAAAAAATCTAATTAACAACGATATTATATGTATTTATTAATATTACTCTGCCTGAAATTACTAAATTGTCGCAGAGCGGAAGTTAATAAAGGCAGACGACAAAGACTATAAATGTTGCAAAGATCAAAAATGATGATGCGCTATAAACACGATTGACTGTTCGACCGCCCGCCATTTCAAACACAAAATTACATCAAATATCTGTGTTATTGCGGGTTATTTCCCACAGAACTACTGTAATCAGACTTCGAATATGATTTTTATGATTGTGTATATATATATATATATATATATATATATATATATATATATATATATATACAAGCATATATATATATATATATGCTTGTATTTATGTATGTATGCCTGAATGATGCATTTATGTATACATGTATATTTGTATATATGCAAATATGTATATATGTAGATATGAATATATGTATGTGTGAATCTACGTATGTATGTATGTATGCATGTATGTATGTATGCATGTGTGTATGTATGCACGTTTGCATGCATGTATGTATGTCTGCATGTATGTTTGTATATATGTGAGCATGTATGTGTGTATATGTATGTATGTATGCACTATGCATGTATGTACGTTTCTATGTAAGTAGCTATGTACGTTTAGACGCTCATACAGATGTCTCTAAGTATATACTGTATGTATGACTGCATACATGCATGATAGTACATATGTATGACTGTATATATATATGCATACATCTACAGGCTGCACGTGTACGTATTATATATGTATAAGTGCATATTTTCTATGATTCCTAGAAACCTGGGTTAATTCAACTGGGCACATTCTGGCTCATCGGCTGCAAGGAATTATTGGAATTGGCGAACGACTAGATCTAGCGGCGTTATTTCGCGATATACAGCCCTGGCTGGTAGCTAGACGTGCCGAACCGCTGGCCCATATGAGACACCGTAGATCGAAAAGATACGAACGTCTCCTCCCTTCTACCCACTCCCTCCCCGGAAGTCGTCCCAAAACATTCGGATGGTCGACATAGATATAAGAGCCACGAAGGATAGCAATAAGTTAGCTTATTACACGACCCATTAGTGGTATGATGTTCGACTAATGTTATGGTCTTGGTAACGTAGTGTAGGAAATTAGGATACCAATGATTTATAAATACAGTGCGGTCGGATTTTGGTGTGGGTGGCGTTTGGCATGGGTGTGGGCGGACGTGTTGTCGGTTGTAAACCATGGCCTGTATTTAGTGTACCGCGGTGACTGGTGTTGGGAAGGCTTTATAGTGTGCTAGTCCAGGTCATGTCATAACGTCGTTTCCTTTCATTTTGAGTTAGGATAGGCTGTGGCAGACAATGGCGACATATCTGTTCTGTTCTTTAAATAATTAATTAATTCAGTCAGTCAGTCAATAAGTCAGTCAGTCGGTCGGTCAGTCAAGTCAGTCAGTCAGTCAGTCAGTCAGTCAGTCAGTCAGTCATTCATTCATTCAATCAGTCAGTCATTTAGCCAGTCAGACAGCCAGCCAGCCAACTAGCCAGTCAATCAGTCAGTCAGTCAGTCAGTCAGTCAATCAGTTGTCGGTATGTCTGTATGCTTGTCTATCCTGCTGTCTGAATGTTGCTCTTTCTGTTGTCTAATCATCATCATCATCGTCGTCGTCGTCATCACTACGGTCGTGTGTCTGTCATTATACCCTCTACTGCGTATCTATTTGATATGCGATGAGGCGTCCGATACATATCAGCTCTTGCTACCTCTCCACAGGTCTTTCAGTCAAAACCGAATACACTGCTCCTTCACTAATCCTACCTGCCTATCGTCTTTGTTTTGACTGAGCGCCTGTGAATGAGCTGGTTCCCGTGACTCAACTTCTAGGGCGCTCTAGAAATCTCAAGATTGCGATTAATACGTGGAAACGTCGAAACCTGTAGAGCAAAGTTTATTCGCTAGAGGGCCGGTCTTAGTCCTCGTTTGCAATATTAGTTTTTCGAAAAGTTTGTCCTCACTTCTCAGCAGAAGATGCTGTGCAGGCTTTTCAGTTTCAAGTTTAAATTTCATTGGTGATACGGCAGCACAAAGGCTGAATCAACCTTTGGCATGATCAAGAGGACAATAGTTTGTACTAAATCGCTGCTGTGGTTGCATTGGAGTACTGCCTTCGCGGTTTGAGACCCACCGCTGAAAAGTGAGCAGAACAACTGGAAAAGTGCAAAGAAAAGCTACACAAATGAGTTGTGGCAACACAGTCTGCCCTATGAGATTTCAATGGGATGGGCAGAAATCATTGGCGACAAAGATAAGCGGGATAGACCTATTGAAGCTTTAAAGATTATCATTGGAAAGGAGGATGTGCTTTTTAGAGAGGGTCTTGAATTGGTACCAAGCAAGACGACTCGAAGCTACATATGCGAATTATTTCAGAAAAGGAATTTCTTAATTGCAAGAGTTATAGACTTGTTGAATACTTAGGAGGATAGTACTGTCTTAATGAACACTGCCAATGAGATCAGACTGGCTGACTCAAATACTTAATCAGTAATTAAGCCAGTCAGTGAGTCACTCAGTCAGTAATTCTGTAATTAAACCAGCCATTCAGTCTGTCATTCATTCATTTATTCAGTAAAACAATCAGTGAGTCGATAATTCAGTTAGTTAGTTAGTCATTCTGTCAGTCAGTAAATAACTCAGTCAGTTAGTCAGTTAGTCAGTCAGTCAGTCGGTCAGTCAGTCAGTCAGTTAGTTAGTTAGTCAGTTGGTCAGTCAGTCAATCAATCAACTAGTTAGTCAGTTTTTCAGTCAGTCAGTCAGTCAACCAACCACTCATTCAGCCAGTCAGTCAGTCTATAAGTCAGCCAGTTAGTTAGTCAGTCAATCAGTCAATCAGTCAGCCAATCGATCAGTCGATCAGTCAATCGGGTAGACAGACAGACATACAGACAGACATACGAAGAGACAGACAGACAGAGACGTTCACAATGCTAATCAACACAGACATGCTGTGTCGATTAGCATTGTGGACATAATCTTGTAAGAACGGAAAGATGGGTCTTACGTAGAGTTGTTTGAGGTCTCGAACCCTTCGCTTCAGTCCGGAAGACTTTTCCGACAGTCGATGGAAGGACTGTCTGAGGTTCGACTGGGACTCCGTTCCCGTTCCCGTCGAACTCTCCTGGATCGTCGTCGTACCACCACACGGAGTCATCCACCGGCGCATCTCTACCACTTCCGGAAGCACGAAGACCAGGACCAAAAGGACCAACAGGCGACGGTAGGACCCACCGCGGATCGATGAGGATGATGACGACGAGGAGGAGGAGGCGGAGGGGAAGCAGGAGGAGTAAGAGGAGGAGGAGGAGGGTGGGTGGCAGGAGGTCTCGCGATCGAGACTTCTCTTGCGTGGACCTAGCATCCTTGAGTAGTTGGCGGTAGATGGAATGGCGGCACCTTGATCTGGAGTGACGCTTTGATCTGGAGTGACGCTTTGATCTGATGTGACGCTTTGTTCAAAATTGACGCCTTGATCTGGACTGACGTTTGATCTGGAAATGAATGTTATCTGGAACTGACTCTTCCCTGGAATGACTTTTGGAGCGGCACTGATGGCTGGAATGACAACTTTAAGCGTTTAACAGCTGAACTTACAACGGACGATCTGACGAACTGGCAACGGCGTGAACGGTAACGAGTTCTCTGTCAATGAGGTAAGTCTGAATTGACACCTGTATTGGTTACTTGATTGACGCCTGATTTGACGCTTGAATTGCCGACTTTATGACGCTTGAATTAGCGACTTTATGACGCCTGAATTGACGACCTTTTTACGCCTGGCTTGACGACTTGATGATGCCTGAATTGACGACTTGGTGACGCCTGAATTGACGACTTGGTGACGCCTGAATTGACTACTCGGTGACGCCTGAATTGACGACTTGGCCGACGAATGAATTGACTCCTAGATCGCCCGCTCTCGTTGACGGTTAAAGTGCTGAAACTTGTCTTGTCTGCACCAACGAAGGAGTGGCACCGGCTTCGACCAGTTCGGCGATACGACTGGACAGACAGCGCTCAAAAAACCCAGTTATACGGTCGGGCGATCGGTTGGTCAGTCGGTCGACCGAGTGTCCATAGACGAAGGGTCAGTCGTCCCCGCGCAGTGGACACCGGTCTAGCGGACCTAGTCTGCCCCTCTCTTCCTCCTCCTCCTTGGTTGCTGATGGATGCCGTCGTTCACTTGTTTCAACTTCATTCCGCACTGTTGCACCGATCTGTCTGCTCTACCTGTTCTTATGTCTATGTGTCTTCTCCATTGCCTGTCTCGCTACCTGTATGTGTGGCTGTCTGTCTATCTGTCTGTCTGTGTCTGTCTGTTCCTTTCTTCTGTCTGTCTGTCTGTTTGTGTCTGTCTGTTCTTCTCTCCTCTCTACTGTTTGCCTTTCTATCTGTTTTCGTTTCTGTCTGTCCGTCTGTCTGTCTTTCTGGCTGTCTCCCTGCCTGTCTGTCTGACCTCACTCACCCATCTCTTCTCCGGAAGAGAGACAGAGATGGGGATACAGAGACAGGGAACGAGACCATCTCCTATTTCCCAGTTGTAGTCGATGTTTGCGATACGATCATTTCCAGGAAGTGCCACTGTCCGAGCGACGCCAGTCGTTTACGAGGCCGCCAGGTGGCGTTAAGCCGCACTGTCTATTTGCCACAGCGAAGCGTAACATCCCCCGTCTTATACTCATTACGATTATTATTATTATTATTAAACGCGCTAACGCGGTGGACGGGTCATTAGGGGGCGCGCAAGGTGCGACTCGCAGACAGGGCGCCTGGCAGAGGGTAGGGTTGGAATGTCGTCGTAGGGTGAGGGTGTGTTGGAGGTCTTCGGGGAGCCGTAGGTCAACGCGACGTTCCTTTCACGCTTCATTAGGGGCGACGCTTCTCGCGGTATTAAAAGTCGTCGACGCATTCTACCCTGTGACTGGAAACCCCAAAGGGGTTAATGGGGTGCGAGTGGAGGGGAGGAAATGTCTGTGTTGTTGATAATACGGTGTCGGGAAGAGATGAGGGGGTGTGAGCGAGTTAGCAAGTGAGTCATAGGGTGATGGAGGTAGGGAAAGAGGGGAGAGAGAGAGAGAGAGAGAGAGAGAGAGAGAGAGAGAGAGAGAGAGAGAGACAGACAGACAGACAGACAGACAGACAGACAGACAGACAGACAGCGAGACAGACAGACAGACAGACAGAGACAGACATATAGACAGAGACAGACAGATAGACAGAGACAGACAGATAGACAGACAGAGCCAGAGAGGAAAATAGAGAGTGACAGACAGACAGACAGACAGACAGCGAGACAGACAGACAGACAGACAGAGACAGACATATAGACAGAGACAGACAGATAGACAGACAGAGCCAGAGAGGAAAATAGAGAGTGACAGACAGACAGACAGATACAGAGACAAAGACATACAGAAAGTGACTGGGAGACAGAAAGACAGACGGAGAAAGGAGGAGAGAGTTCAGAGGTTCTGAGTAACTGCGACAGTTGTCTTTAATCGTTTTAGGGCAGCGATAGAAGTGTGTGGGAAATTCAAAGACGAGTGGGTGTGAAAGTGCAACCGCGAACGTCAAATGCAACGACGTATTTCAAGTGCAACGTTGCAACAACGCCAAGAGCAACCACGAGTGCCAAGCTCAACGATGATGGGTGGGTGCATAGTGCAATCCTTTGAATCTTTTGAAAAGCGACCCTTTGAATCGTCTGTCTGTCTGTCTGTCTGTCTGTCTCTGTCTCTGTCTCTGTCTCTCTCTCTGTCTATCTCTGTTTCTCTCTCTCTGTCTCTCTCTGTCTATCTCTGTCTGTCTCTGTCTGTCTCTGTCTCTGTCTCTGTCTCTCTGTCTCTGTCTGTCTGTCTGTCTGTCTCTGTCTGTCTGTCTGTCTGTCTGTCTGTCTGTCTGTCTGTCTGTCTCTCTCTCTCACGTTGTCCTTCTGCTTTTACGTCTCTTTGCCCGTTTCCTCTTTATGTTCGCTTTGCGTCATTCTTAGTATCACAGTGTCACGCGTGGTTTGACATTTCTTGTAATGGCAGTAATTCTATTATTAGTAGATCGCTGGTAATAAAAAGTCTGAACGGCGCTTAATCATCTGTTAGCATTGGAGGCTGAGTGTTGTCCTCCAATGCATGGCAGCGGGAGACAGCGAATAAAAGACAGACTGCCTCTGGGTCAACGGGTACAGGCGGCTGCAAGACCAGGAATTAGAGCGATAAACAATAATTGGAATATCATACGCCCTCGTGTCTTTCCCCTCCTCCCTCGTTGGACCCTCTCCCTCCTTCCGTCCTTTCCTCGCCGATAGTACCGTATCGGTTAGCTGTTCCACGCCTCCGTGCTTCCTTCCTATTGTTCAGTATGTCTCTCCGTTCGACTATCCATCCACCTTTTCTGCCGCCTCAATCATCTTCCTTCCTTCCTTTTTTCCTCCTGCTTCCTTTCTTCCTGTTTCCTTCCAACCTGCTTCCTTCCTTCCTGCTTCCTTCCTGCTTCCTTTCTTCCTGTTTCCTTTCTTTCTTCCTACTTTCTTCTTTCCTTCCTGCTTTCTTCCTGCTTCCTTTGTTCTTGCTCTTCCTTTCTTCCTGCGTCCTTTCTTCGTTCCTGCTTCGTTCCTGCTTCCCTTCACCCTTCCTGATTCCTTCCTGCTTATCTCTTTATTCCTGTTACTTCCTTCCTCTCTTCTTGTTTCCTTTCTGTCTTTCTCCTCTCTCCTTCCTTCCTTCCGTCCTTCCTTCCTTCCCTCCTCCCTCCCTCCCTCCCTCCCTCACTCCCTCCCTCCGTCCCTCCCTCCGTCCCTCCGTCCCTCCTTCTTTCCTTCCTTCCTTCCTTCCTTCCTTTCTTCCTTCCTTCCTTCCTTCCTTCCTTCCTTCCTTCCTTCCTTCCTTCCTTCCTTCCTTCCTTCCTTCCTTCCTTCCTTCCTTCCTTCTTTCCTTCCTTCCTTCCTTCCCTCCCTCCTTCCTTCCTTCCTTCCGTCCTTCCTTCCCTCCTTCCTTCCTTCCTTCCCTCCGTCATTCCTTCCTTCCGTCCTTCCTTCCTTCCCGCCCTCCTTCCGTCCTTCCTTCCTTCCTTCCCTCCCTTCCTTCCCTCCCTTCCTTCCTTCCTTCCTTCCTTCCTTCCTTCCTTCCTTCCTTCCTTCCTTCCTTCCTTCCTTCCTTCCTTCCTTCCTTCCTTCCTTCCTTCCTTCCTTCCTTCCTTCCTTCCTTCCTTCCTTCCTTCCGTCGTTCAGATCCGCCTGTTGCGAATTGACGGAGTAGACAGAGACTTCATCCGTTCAGTTCGCAACTAATCGTCGATCCCTGATGTCTGATTTCTCCGAATTCCACTTTATCGGATCGATACCCCTCTCATCGACCACTCCCTCCCTCCTCTTCCTCCCCTTCCTCTTCCTCCTCCTCCTCCTCGTCCTTCTACTCTGCTTCCTCCTTTTTCTCCTCCTCCTATTCTTCCTCCTCTTCCGTTTCCTCCTCCTCCTCCTTCTCCTCCTCCCTGACCTACCCTTCCTCCTCTTGCTCTCCCTCTCCCTCTTCCTACTCCTCCACCCACTCTTCCTCCACTTCCTCCTCCTCCTTCTCTTCCTCCTTTTCTTCCTCCGCCTTCTTCTCTTCTTCCTCCTACTCTTCTTCCTCCGTTTCCTCTTCCGCATCTTTCTCTTCCTCCTCCTGCTCTGCCTCCTTCTCCTCTTCTTCCTCTTGCTCCTCTTGCTCCTCCTCCTAATCTTCTTCCTCCTTCTCCTTCTCCTCCCCTTCTCCTCCCCTTCTCCTATTCCTCGTCCTCCTTCTCCTCGTGCTCCTTTTCCTCCCCCTCTCCTCCCCCTCCTCCTCTTCCTCCTCTTCCACCTCCTTCTCCTCCTCCTCTCACACATGAAGACATTGGCAATTATTTCTAAACCATTCCATCTCTTGCATGATAAACTCTACCATTCATTCTTTTTCTCTCATCCGTTGGCTTCGTTTCCTACATTCTAAGTTGTTCGTCAATGCGCATGACTCTGAAAGACCTCTATCTGTTTCTGTATGTATGTATGTCAGTCTCTCAATATTATCTGTTTGTCTTTATGTATTTGTGCATATGTAAATATATATGTATGTATATATATATATGCATATATATGCATCTTGTATGTGTATGTGTGCATGCACGTATGCATGTATGTGTGCATGCATGTTCCGGGTAAAACACTTTAGATGAAAACGGATAGGACGCAACATCGCTTAATACGAAATGAGACCTTGATCAGTTCCGATGTCAATGCATTTTAACTGTACATTATTCTTCTAAGACATACCTGAAAAGAAGAAACTATACCGGTAATAACCGACGGTTATTGCGAAAATGCTATTTGGTCTTGCGAATGTAACTCAACGCAACGGCCTTCTTTTAAGACGAAATGTTGATCAACACATCACAGTTGCGCTGGTTAAATTAAACACCTATCGTAGTTCGACATCGCAGAAGAATCTCCTCAGTGATATACTGTAATGAGATGCAGTACATGTTTATAATTGGGCGATAAAGGCGGAATCACCTGTGGTGCATCATTCATCATAAAGGGCACATACATACATACATACATACATACATACATACATACATACATACATACATACATACATACATACATACATACATACATACATACATACACACAAATACATACATACATACATACATACATACATACATACACACATACATACATACACACATACACACATACATACATACACACATACTCTTGAGCTATTTTTCAAAGAGCAAAAATATCGGGAGCAATGCAAAAAGAATAACAGGTCTTTAGCGTATTACCTAAAGAAGAATAATTATGGCCGTTTAATTTTTGCTCTAATGTTGGATACGTTATAGAATACACGCGATTATTAACTTTCATTTATAAAAAAAACCCCGAAGAACTCGTGAAAGATGTTAAACTTTTGATTCGCAACTACTTCCTATCACATGCCTAATTGTTTTGTAAAAAAATTGAAGATCTTTGCTGAAAGTTTTAAATGAAATAAACTAAACTGTGTAATATTAAATCCAGTAGTTTAACCTAATCATAATATTATACATACATGCATCCAGGTGTAAGCCTGTGCGTCATTTGCTGCTGGACAAGTTATATGGCTAAAAGGTGTTTCTGGCTGGTATGTCGAGGTTACTATAATAGCCTAAGTCTAGTGTGGTCCAAAAATATAAAGTTAGGAAATTCAATCCTCCACAAGGCTGCCTAACGCTTCATGTGGAATTCGGTTAAGGCGACAGTTTTACTACGCTTCCTTGTCTTTCGTCTTAACCGATTTGCACTGTATGTATGTATGTATGTATGTATGTATGTATGTATGTATGTATGTATGTATGTATGTATGTATGTATGTATGTATGTATGTATGTATGTATGTATGTATGTTACAGTATGTATGCATGAATGCTTATTAGTATGTGTTTGTCTGTCAAAGAAGGGTTCAATAAAAACTTTGCTTATGGTTATGGTTATGTATGTATGTATGCATGTATATGTTTTTTATGTATGTATGACTTTTATGTGTTTGTAACGACGGTGATGCAGAACGAATGATGATGACGATGTTGTTAAGAAACGAAACTACTGTCGTGGCTGATATATCTTTATTTGCATATATAGGACAAGACGAAGTGTCTCCGCAGATAGCGACCCATTCTAAGTCGACCCTGAATCGACTTTTCTTAGCATCTCGTCCAAAACCTGGTTTCAAGTGATAAAGCTTAAACTAAAATGGTCAAGTCAGTCTCTCTCTTTCTGTCTCCGTCTCTGCTTATGTCTGCATGTCTGACCGTCTGTCTGTACGCCTGGAAGTCGTCTTGCTGGAATGACTTCTTCTTTCTGACCTTCTCCTGAAGCCTACATGTCTGAAGGTTTTCTCTGTCTCTGTCTGTCTCTGTCTGTCTCTGTCTGTCTCTGTCTGTCGGATCCGTACATTTGAATGTGCGTGGTTGGAATAATAAATACTCCCAAAATAAGTCTCCACCATGGTCTGAACTGGGTATGTACATTTATACATGTATGTATGTATGTATGTATGTATGTATGTATGTATGTATGTATGTATGTATGTATGTATGTATGTATGTATGTTTGTATGTATGTATGTATGTATGCATGTATGTATGTATGTTTGTATGTATGTATCTATGTATGTATGCATGTATGTATGCATGCATGCATGCATGTATATATGCATGTATGTATGTAGGTCCTATGTATGTATGTATGTATGTACGCACGTATGTATGAACTTATATGTGTATGCCCTTCCTCGAACTTTGCTTCTAAAAATAAGCATCCGGTTTTTCGTTTCAACATGGACTGCTTCATCGCAGCAAATGGCCTCGAAGCGGCCGCGACCTCGAAGCAGTCCAGCCACGCACCAGCTGAGAGCGCCGCACAGAAGACCCTGTCAAAAGTCACTGAGTTCGACGACGTGGCTACCAGTCCATAAAGCGCTCCATGCTCTCTTTATGAGAGGCTTAGACGTTGTGTGCCCTGCGTAGGAGTTTTAATGGTTCTTTGAACCTGTGGCGTCCTCGCCCGATGTGATTTACACAACGTCCCAGTGATATTTTCTCAAAGGCTACAGGTTTTTAATTCGACGTTTGAGGGCAGTTTTCAGCGGAAAGTACTTCGCGTGAAAACTGCCCTCTACCGCTGAACTATAGAACCGAGTATTTGGAACCTTCAATCGATGTCTAGCGGAAATAGAGACTACACCGTGAACGAAAAAACGAAGGGTTTTAGCAATGATGGAAATTATTACCAACGTTCAGTGATCCAAAATAGAAGTTCTTTTTGACAGGACTGTTTATGATTTCAAAATTAGCAGCTGTTATATTCATGTTTGGAAGGAGGGGGTGATTGAGAGGTCGGGGGGTTTAAAACCACGCCAGGGCAGAAATTTGGTTCGAGATTTGTGATCCACCCACACCCCTAGCCAACTAGGTAGAATGTACTCTAGAGCACATGCCTCATACCTAGGCACAACGTACTCTAGACTAGAGTACACTGACCGTATACTGTTGGTGGAATGTGAGACGGCGAGGGAGAGGACTGGCCAGGCCACCCGTCTTCATGTGACGAGGCTAAGAAAATGAAGTCGCTCACACTTCGTATATACCCATGTGGCTAGCTTAAAGGAATGCTCTTCTTATTCTTATATATTTCATGATTATTAAATAAGGTTTACGTTCGTTGAAATTGTTAAATAGTTGGATAGGTAATTTAACAATAGTATAATGGCTCGTTTCTTTCCGTTCACAGCGTACTGTGGCTTAAGTTATTAGGTTTACGCCAAAGTGAAACGTTGC
>JACEVL010000042.1:315000-342500 GCA_020284085.1 Aporrectodea caliginosa
GCCTTGCAGCCGGAGGGTTGCGGGTTCGAATCCACCTCAATCCGCCGCGTAGGGACCCTGGGCAAGTCCTTCACTCGCAATTGCTCATGCGCTTCGGCGTGAAACTCCGATTCAGTGTCCGCGCTGTAGTCGGGAGCGCCTCTGAGTAGAAATCTTGAAGGGGCGCAATAACAAGTGCTCATACATACATTAACATCCCCGGGAAAATTTTCTAGTTACGCCCTGATCTTTTGGAGCGCTGTAGACATCTCGAGATAACGATGATCACGACAAAACTGACTTTGAGATAAGCAGGTCTATTCTCGAACAAAGTGTGCACCGTGTTTGCACCGAGACCGATGAGCAGGTGTGAAACCGCAATCATTGAAGCACAGATTGAAACCGCTACCGAATAGAGAGTTCATCGACGCGTGTGTTGCAGCATCCGCTAGATGGCGATACTGTGCACAGTTTCTGTGGCCAATGGCGAACCTAGCGAATATCAGACGAAGTAAAATGTCAACGATAAATCGTTCGCTTCCCTATAATAGTCTCTTATCTCTGATATGTCTGTCTGTCTGTATGTCTGTCTGTCTGTCTGTCTGTCCGTCTGGCTGTCCGACAGTCCTTCCGTCCGTCTGTCCGACCGTTTCTCTGTCTGTCTGTCTGTCTGTCTGTCTGTCTGCCCGTTATGGTACGATTCGAACCATTGCCGAAAACCGTCAGTGCGAATTTTCTCACCGACATAAGACCAGGGAGGGGAGGGTGAAAATGATACTGACCATGCGTATGTATAGGCCTACATAATTATCTGGGGTTTCTTACGTGGGGCTTTTCAATGGCCTAAAAAGGCGCTAAACATGGTCATCTAACACTTCACAAAAGGTGTATGCATTGATTACCTACGGAGAAATAGGCTAGACGAGCCCTCAACTGATCTTTTTGCCTTTCTCAGTTGACCTCTTGACCTCAGGATCAACTCCTTCAGTCTCCTTGTGTTTTATTGTTTCAAGGCTGTATTGATTTGATTTGATACTGAGAAGTCAATAAACAGCTGTGTACTATTCCATACTGTTGGGAAGGGTGTAAATTGTAACAGTGTAGAATGGTGCAAAAATCCCAGTTATGGACTTATGGTGCGTGATATCAGGCGGGTGCATTACCGTGCATAATACTAGTCAGGAGGAATCTGCTATTCATCCTGCCCAGGTGTGGGCAAATTACTAGGAGAAATAAAATTGAATTACAAATTACAAATTACTTTGGAACATGAAATCAGTGGCGTAACGAAGGGTTTCAGCGCCCAGGCGCAAAGGGTTGATGAGTGCGCCCCTTTAAATTTTCTTGTTGACTTTTAATCGTTTTTGTGTACAACTGTGTACCACTGAAAGCTAATTTTGCGCCATCTGGTGCTGCGCCCGGGGGCGGCTGCCCCTCTGCTCCCCCAATTCGTTACGCCACTGCATGAAATATAAGTTTAAATTACAAAATACTTGGGAAAATATAATTGAATTACAAACTACGTGATTTCGAGTAATTTCAATTACATAATTTCAATTACTGCCCATCCCCGATTCTGACTAGCATAATTAAGCACCCTCCTCCCCCCCCCACCCCGATATAACGCACCTAGAATAGTGTGCAAACCGATACAGAGTGTACAATTGACACTGTCGAGTTTGCAATTGACTTGTCTGGAGTGTGCATTTATTTGTGTAGTATGCAATATGCATTTCTAAGACATTAACTCAAGTCGACTATACACGATTTCAACTGATCGTACCCTGTCAGTGCCAGTCCCACGCCTGGATAAAGGAGGAGGGAGACGCTAATGATCTTTGTTATGAAACAGCGTCGTTAAACTGAAACTAATACTACCTGAAATTTTATATGCCAGTACGAATACGGTTTGAGCGTATGAGACATAGTACGCAGTTGACATTTCGGAGTGTTTGGTGCGCTGATGCATAAATAGTACAAGTTATAACTGGGGTCGTAAAAGGCCACGGAGTTCATACGCGACCAGAAAGGGCGTTTAGGGCGGACCTAATCTCTTCTTTTCCACTGAAAAAAATCCGCGGACCTTATTATATCGCAGTTAATTTCTGCGTTCCCATAATGCCACGCTCTTCCGGCAGTTTTCGCGGATCTCGTTATCGGAGCAGCGCTGTGATTGGTTGAAATCCCTTATCGCGTCGATTCATTGCAGCCAATACATCATCGGCGGCAGACCGGCCAATCACAGAGGTCGAGGTCGTTATGACCGGAAGTAAGATGCATTATGGACTATTTCAGAAATGCCCGGCGCTCCTGCTCCTGTGCACGGTGCGAGGGAGAAATCGCGGGGTCGGGTGTCCGTTCCGACTGCACCGGGTGGGGTAAGAATAGACCGACTGGTGTCCGGTCGCTTCAAAACCCAACACGGGACACGGCAGCCCATTGGTTAGAGCGCTCACATTGTAACGCTGAGGGCACGGGTTCGAGCCTTTCCTGACTAGGGAGGGACCTTCAACAGGTCCTTCACTTAGTTGTAAAAAGGTGAGTGTTCTAACGAATCGGATACCGTGTTCTACAGGCAGCAGACGAGGGGTGTCAAATGTCCACTCCACGGGTCATTTCTAGCCCGCCGACGATGTGTTTCTGGCTCACGGAGCCCTGCCTGAAGACTGGACAATTTGAGAAAAAAAGTTCACATTTGTCATTTTTCGCAACGTATGAAGCGAAATCAAATTGCTATGCCAGCAATAAGCCAGTGAATACTAAATCCTCACTCCTCTATAGATGGTCTTGATAATGAAATGAAGACCAAAATTCAGACTGCTTGTATGCTCAAGATCCGCCGTTTCATCTCTATAAAAACCATCCACCTTAGTCGTCTGACTGTCTGCCTGCCTGACTCCTTTGAATATTGACGTGGAACCACTTTTACACCCCCTCTCGATTGTGTTTTGACTAAGCGCTGGTTCCAGCGCTTTTTTGGGCGCTGTAGAAATCTCGAGATTACGATTACGACAACGATTACAAAACACTAAATGAATCGAGATGTCAGATAAAACCTTAAACAAAAGACACCAGCAGAAATGCGAAAGAAAGCAACAAAGAAAGTAGAGGGAAAACAAGATGAAACACCGAAGAACCCTCATGCCCCTGTTGCCAACTCAATCAACGGCAAGAAACGAAGTCGGAAGACCAACATCAACAACGACGAGGCCACATGGCAGAGGCCACGTATACGAGACCACGTATACGAGACCACGTAGACGAGACCACGTATATATATAGACGAGGCCAAATAGCCAAGTCTGCCTTCGACAGCAAAGATGCTCGTTACTGCAATCAACAATAAAACAGACACTTCGTCAGTCCCGAAAAAAGAAATCAACATCCAGAAAGAGAGAAAGAGATAAATGAAAACTATAAAATGGAGATAAATGAAAACAATAAAAAGGAGATAAATGAAAACAATAAAAAAGAACTTCATTTGTTGCCAACGGCCTCTGGTGTCATAAGACGACGTCCAGAAAGTCAATTCCTACCCTAATCGAGATCCTGAGTGGCCGAGTGGGTTGGTAGCCTGCTCGCCACACCGGCGACCCGGGTTCGATACCCGGTCGGTCGGTTTATCAGAGATTAATTTCTCGGATCTTTACTGCGGGTGGCTCGGTCGCATTATAAACGTGGAGTACAATACAACACAATACAACACAACACAATATACTGGGGCGCGGTGGTATAGGGGTATGTTCGGTGCCTTGCAGCTGGAGGGTTGCGGGTTCGAATCCACCTCAACGCCGCCGCGTAGGGACCCTGGGCAAGTCCTTCACTCGCAATTGCTCATGCGCTTCGGCGTGAAACTCCGATTCAGCGTCCGCGCAGTAGTCGGGAGCGCCTCTGAATGGGCAATCTGGTAGAGGCGCTATAACAAGTGTTCAAATACAAATACAAAATACAATAATCCATACTATCCTAATTCATACCATAATTCATCCTACCAGAATCCATACTATCCTAATTCATACCATAATCCATCAGTTCCTAATGCCTACCCTAATCTATCCTATCCTAATTCCTACCCTAATCCATCCTATTGTAATGCCTACCCTAATCTATCCGATTCTAATTCCTACCATAATCCATTCAATCCAAATTCCTACCCTAATCCACCCTATCATATTTCCTCCCCTGATCCATCATACCCTAGTCCATCCAATCGTAATTCCTATCCTAATCCATTCGAACCTAATTCCTACCCTAATCCAGCCGTTCCTAATTCCTACCCTACTTAATCCGATTCTAATTCTTACCCTTATCCATCCGTTCATAATTCCTACCCTAATCCATCCGGTCCTAATTCCTACCATAATCTATCCAATCCGAAATTCCTACCCTAATCCATCCTACCCTATCCTAATTCCTACCCTAATCCATCCAATCCGAATTCCTACCCTAATCCATCCTATCCTAATTCCTACCCTAATCCATCCTACCCTATCCTAATTCCTACCCTAATCCATCCAATCCGAATTCCTACCCTAATCCATCCTATCCTAATTCCTACCCTAATCCATCCGTTCCTAATTCCTACCCTATATACTTAATCCTTTTATAATTCTTACCCTAATCCAAACGATTCTAATTCCTACTACAATCCATCCGGTTATCCATTCCATCCATTCATATACCCTAAACCACATGATCATAATTCGTACATAAATCCACCGATTTTATACGCTTTCCAAGCTTTCTCGTCCTCAGCTACTCTGGTCTCTGCTTGGTCTCTTTGGCCTCCACTGGACCTCGCTCTCTGGACAATAATCTTCTGATACGACGTAACGCTCGTGAATAAGCTGGTGCCCTGCGCTCAGATTCAGAGTAGCACTTTAGAAATATGGAGTTTACGATTACGATTACGACGTTAAGCCTCTGGGTCTCTGGCTTAGTCAAGTATGAAGGGTGAAATTAACAGCCGAGACGGTTCTAAATAATAAGAGGCTCACGACCAACATCAACTGGGGATAAAGGTCCATCTAATATTAATAGGATCTCCTGGACTATATGTGCCCGCACCTCTGTACGTATATGTCTCTAAACTCTCTATGTGTGAGTCTTTCTCTGTGTGTTTCTGTCTCTTTCTGTCTTTCTCTCTCTGTCTGTCTCCGTCTCCGTCTCCGTCTCCGTCTCTCTCTTTCTCTCTCTTTTCTCTCTTCTCTCTCTCTCTCTCTCTCTCTCTCTCTCTCTCTCTCTCTCTCTCTCTCTCTCTCTCTGTATATTTATCTGTCTCACTGTATGTATCATTCTCTGTAATTGTCTCTCGTCGACTGTTTCTGCCTCTCTGTCTATATGTGCGTCTATCTCTCCATCTGTCTTTCTACGTCTGCATGCCTCTCTGTCTCCATTTGTCCGTCTATTTGTCTGTCTTGTGACTATCGATTGATGTCCTGTGCACTATTAAGACGGTGCAATAGAAGTCATCAGGGTTCTGTCTGTCCCTCTGTTTGTCCCCGTCTGTATATCTCTCTCTTCTATATCTCTGTCTCTGTCCCTCTCTGTCTCTGTCTCTGTCTCTTTCTTTCTTTCTCTGTCTGTATGTCTCTATCTGTCTCTGTCTCTGTCTCTCTGTCTCCTCGACACGCCTGTCTGCTTAGTCGGTCCAGTGAGGCTGGGGCTCCCCTTCCAAGTTTACAAATCCCATGATCAACATCCTATCCATACATGCATCCATTTCCTTCTGTCATTTAATCCGTCATTCATCCGTCTCTACTTTGATCTAAGCTCAAAAGACCGATCCCATCTTCAACGCATAAACAGGTGCTTGGGAACAGTGCTAGGGGATTGGTTCCTATATAGGCTTTTCCAGGCGTCTATCAGCACACCTGTCTAGAACATTTCAATCGGTCGATGGCGCCTCGAGATAGGTCAAAGGTTGAAGAGACTGGAGACGGCTTCTGCGGGGGGGCCGATAGCGCATTGGATAACATCTGGCGTAGAGAGCGAGAGGTACAGAGTTCGAGCCCCGTAGGTCGGATATGCTTTGTAGGCTGCTATTAGCGCCGTGTATTGCAGGCTGTCTGTTCTGTTAGTAGTTAAGATTTATGTCTTCTGTCATTTGTGTTCTTGTGAATTGTTTCAATTGCAAAATTGTACACTGAAACCGGTTGCGGTTTGTCAACCGGATTGTTTGAATAAACGAAAATATTATTATTATATTATTATTCTAAAGATGTATGTCTGAATAATTATAGAATTCTTTTAATTGTTCGTTCGTTCATTCGCTCGCTCGTTATATTCGTTCGTAAGTCAGTCAATCAATCAGCGAGTCAATCAGTCAGTCAATCCGTCAATTAGCGAGTCAGTCAGTTAATCAGTCAGCCAGCCAGCCAGCCAGTCAGTCAGTCCAATAATCAATCAGTCAATCATTGTCAGTTATCCAGTCAATCAGTCAGTCAGTCAGTCAGTCAGTCAGTCAGTCAGTCAATCCGTATTGATTAGGGAGCCAGTCAATCAATCAGCCGGACATTCGGTTATTCAATCAGTCAGTCAGTCAGTCAGTCAGTCAGTCAGTCAGTCAGTCAGTCAGTCAGTCAGTCAGTCAGTCAGTCAGTCAGTCAGTCAGTAGGTCGGTCATTGGTGGGTCTGTCTATGTTCCTGTCTGTTTATCTTTCTGTCTGTCTGCCTATGTTTCTGTCTGTTTATCTTTCTGTTAATCTGTCTATCTATCTGTCTGTCTGTCTGTCTGTCTGTCTATGTGTCTGTCTGTCTGTCTGTGTCTGGGCGTGGCTTGTAGATAGTTGAACGTTATGAAGAGGTCATCGCAGATCACGGTTGACCCGGATCTTCCTCCAATTCCTTCTTCGTTCTAATCCACCGATTTTCCGCTTGGCTTGAGACCAGGAAGCCAGAGGTCACCACATCGGATGAGCGGCCACTGACGGACGACAGCCAAGGCACTCACCCTCCCATAACAACCAGTCCTTCATATTACCCACCCTCCCCCCACCCCTCACCCATCCCACTCCCAGTCTTTCATATTTCCACCCCTCTCACCCCTCACTCCTTCCACCCTTCCCACCTCTCACTCCTCCCACACTACATCCATCATATTCTCCACCCTTCCAACCTCTCACCCATCCCACACTCAATCCTTCATATTCTCCACCATCCCCACCCAATTCCCTCCCACACCCATCCTTCATATTTCTACGCTCCCCACCCCTCACTCGCCCCACACTCCATCCTTCATAATCTCCACTCTCCCCACTCTCCCCTCACACACCGAATCCTTCATATTTTCCACCCTACAGAATCCCACGCTTCAGAGGGTACAAATAATTACCCCAGATGCAGAGACTCACACGCGTTAACCTCCGCCACTGCCCGTACTCTGGTAGTGCCAGTTAAAAGCCCAGATTAAAGAGGAGGGCGACGCTAATCGTCTTACACGGCGTCGTTAAACAGCAAATGACCAATTAACTCTCTCACGTACAGGAACGTTTAAGTTGCTGGTTAGTGAGACCTACAACCTACCAAGCACTTATTAGCAGACCCGTATTAAGGGGGTGCTAAGGGTGCTGCAGCATCCGGGCACGCACTTTTTAGGGGTCCGCATTTTCGGAAGTGAAGAAATGCTTTGATTAATGTTTTTGTTATTAACTGTAGGCCTACTAGGTATAGTCTGACACTTTTTAAGAAACAAATACATGACAAAAAAGCATCTTTAGGCAGTCAATATAAAGCATGTTATAAATATGTGCGTGGTGGACCAGTGGTTGTCAGAGGGGCCTTTGGAAGGAAGGAATCACAGCACCCGGGCCCGTACTAGCCTGAGTGCGGCCCTGCTTTTTAGTCTCCGAACCCACCTCCATCCGCCGCCGCCGCTTCCGCCGCCGCCGCCGCTAAGTCCTCAAGTTGAAACCAGTCGTTATTAAAGCTACCGATTTTTAGTGACTTCATTGATTCAATAATTTGCTTATTGTTTTAAAAGTTTGTGTTGATTAAACTTCGCCTTTCAATATATTTCTTTACGTGTAAACATTCATTTCGTTACAAAGTGAATGTTGAAAGTACCAATATATCTTTAGGTTTGATGTCATTGACCGTTGGAATTTTTATGCCCATGGGTGTGGAGGGCCCCAGTGTATTGCTTTGCCTAGGGCCTACAAATGCTGTTAAGAAGGCACTGACCTTAGCGTCTGTTTTTAAACCACTGCAAATTAAACTGGAACGCTTAATATCCATTGTCCCTAACTTCCTCTTAAAAGCCGCGACAGTGCCCACTGAGAAAGTACTATTTATATCATCCAAGCCATTCCACGAGTCTATAACTCTTGCACTGAAGAATTTCTGCCCTAATGTGTTCCCTTTGGCTTCTTAAATAATTTATACCTGTGTCCTCGAGTTGCCTTGTTGTATGAGAAGTCCCATCTTTACATAATCAGACTTAGTTTATTACATATTAATGTTCTGAATCAATTTCTCTGTCGCTGCTAGACATCAATTTATTTCAGAGTGCCACACCCTGGGTCGAAGGAGCGGGAGCCAGTCCCAAGTCACCGGCTCATCCATCTTTCGGAAGATCCAGTTTATGGCTCTCCCAGACTGGACAGCAAACTGACTGAAATTCTTGCCTAATTTTACAGCGCTTTCTTGAGGCGCTATATAAAGCATCTGATGAAATGACCGCGCTGACCTCCTGGATGTTCATCTGATTATGGCTTGGTTTTGTAGCGCCATCGGTTGATGCCTTGAGCATTAGATACCGACAGATGTTACTAATTAATTTAAAATGAGCTATAGATTAGAGTAGATTATATTAGATTAAATTAGGGCCTTGTAGCGGTACCGCCACGTTAAGGCACCATATAAATTGTCGTCATTATTATTAGATTATATTAGATTAGATTAGATTAGATTAGATTAGATTAGATTGGATTGAATTAGATTTAGATTTAGATTTATATTTAGATTAGATTAAAATGTATTGGCTTGAATAGGATTGGATCGGGTTAGAATCAGATTTAAATTAGAATAGATTAGATGATTATATTGAATTAGATTAGATAAGATGGACTGTTGTGCTTCTAAGACTTGGCCACGGTCCCTACACAGTATATAGGCCTAACCCTCTCTGGACAAATCGAACCCGCACGCTTCGCTCTGCAAAGCTACTGCTCAATCACTTGGCCTCTGTGTCCCTCCAAACATTCAAATGCATATAATATATCGTCAGACGGTAGAGCAGAGCTTTAAATAAAATTGACTCACTCCGGTTTATCATAAGTGTTCCCAACCCTAACCCTAACCCAGACCATTAACGAAAATCACTTCCTAATCTGCTTCTTACCCCACTTAATGCGGCTGTCTGTTTCACTCGGCCTGTGGGATTTTCATGTCGCGCGCTGAAAGAGATTTATCTAGCACCACGCCTGCCAGGTATTTACGAAGAGCATTCTTCTGACGACCTAATGGACTTACACTCTTTTAGGTGACGCAAGATTTACGGGCAAGTCGTAGGTCTCAGTCAGTCACCAAGGCAGACAAACTACGGCAAGGCACGACGAGGCAAGTCAGAGGAAAGCAGGCAAGCTATACTATTAGAGGCAAGACAAAGTATGATGAGGGTAAAGTGCGGCAAGGCGAGGGAAGGCGAGGTAAGGTGGGGTATGGAGTTTTTGTGGCGAGTTAAGTTTAGATTGGGTATTGCGAGGCTCGAGAAGGTGAAAGCAAGAAAAGTAAATGAATAGGTAACAGAATTAGATAACGAAGAATACGAGATGAGTTTATTATTGGAGTGGAGCTTCATAAGCATCAGATTACAATTACAATTGGGCTACAATTAAATTTAGGCTACTATATAAAACTACTGTAATAATAATAATAATAATAATAATAATAATAATAATAATAATAATAATAATAATAATAATAATAATAATAATAATAATATAATAATAATAATAATAATAATAATAATAATAATAATAATAATAATAATAGGGCCATTCCGGATATTTTACATTCTAAATAGTTAATATTCAAGTCCCTGAGGGATCCTGTATACCTCGGGGCATAAAAAAAAAAATAATAATAATAAAACGTTAATTTTTAGACGACAGCTACTGCATCCTTGTCTATTGATGTATTGATGTTGATTGATGGAGAGAATAAATATTGTTATAATAATAATAATAATGATGATGATGATGATGATGATGATGATGATGATGATGATGATGATGATGATGATGATGATGATGATGATGATGATGATGATGATGATGATGATGATGATGATGATGATGATGATGATGATGATGATGATGATGATGATGATGATGATGATGATGATGATGATGATGATGATGATGATGATGATGATGATGATGATGATGATGATGATGATGATGATGATGATGATGATGATGATGATGATGATGATGATGATGATGATGATGATGATGATGATGATGATGATGATGATGATGATGATGATGATGATGATGATGATGATGATGATGATGATGATGATGATGATGATGATGATGATGATGATGATGATGATGATGATGATGATGATGATGATGATGATGATGATGATGATGATGATGATGATGATGATGATGATGATGATGATGATGATGATGATGATGATGATGATGATGATGATGATGATGATGATGATGATGATGATGATGATGATGATGATGATGATGATGATGATGATGATGATGATGATGATGATGATGATGATGATGATGATGATGATGATGATGATGATGATGATGATGATGATGATGATGATGATGATGATGATGATGATGATGATGATGATGATGATGATGATGATGATGATGATGATGATGATGATGATGATGATGATGATGATGATGATGATGATGATGATGATGATGATGATGATGATGATGATGATGATGATGATGATGATGATGATGATGATGATGATGATGATGATGATGATGATGATGATGATGATGATGATGATGATGATGATGATGATGATGATGATGATGATGATGATGATGATGATGATGATGATGATGATGATGATGATGATGATGATGATGATGATGATGATGATGATGATGATGATGATGATGATGATGATGATGATGATGATGATGATGATGATGATGATGATGATGATGATGATGATGATGATGATGATGATGATGATGATGATGATGATGATGATGATGATGATGATGATGATGATGATGATGATGATGATGATGATGATGATGATGATGATGATGATGATGATGATGATGATGATGATGATGATGATGATGATGATGATAATAATAATAATAATAAAAATAATAATAATAATAATAATAATAATAATAATAATAATGATAAAGTAAGTTGTCGACGTAAGGTAAGTCTGGTAAAAAAAGTCCTACTAAGAGTAAGGTCAGCGCCGTCTTTACAGCATTTTTGTAAGCCCTAAGCAAAGCAATGCATTGGGGGCCTCTGCTCACCCATGGGCACAAAAAAATTTAACGGTCAACGAAATCAAACCTATAGATATATGGGTACTTTCAACATTTACTTTGTAACGAAATAAATGTTTACACATAAGGAAACATATTGTAAAGCCGAGATTAATCAACACAAACTTTTTCTAGTCCTTTTAATTTGGGGTTCCTTGAATCGTCAGTGGGGTCAGTGGCGACTGCCCAGCATGCCCATGCCATAAGACGGCACTGGGTGAAGTAAGATGTGGTTGGGCAAGAGCAGCTATGACACAAACGCACATATTCGCACATCCATCTGAAGGTACAAACGAACAGACAAGACTGGCACATGGCTAGACAGACAGACAGTGAGACAGAGACAGACAACGAGACAGAGACAGACAGTGAGACAGAGACAGACAGTGAGACAGAGACAGACAGTGAGACAGAGACAGACAGTGAGACAGAGACAGACAGTGAGACAGAGACAGACAGTGAGACAGAGACAGACAGTGAGACAGAGACAGACAGTGAGACAGAGACAGATAGTGAGACAGAGACAGACAGTGAGACAGAGACAGACAGTGAGACAGTGACAAAAAGAGACAGAGACAAGCACACCCACAGACACACAGAGCAGTTTAGGACTCTGATTAGTTTAATACGGACCATAGACTTGTAGATTTATGGGGTCATTCGCGTACCACATAAAAGACCCGGCTTCGCCCGTGGTATTAGTACCGCCGATCAACCCGCTCCAAGTGGATTCGACTTAAGCACCCTATTCAGGCCGTAAGATGTACAAGGCAGGCCTAATCTCCCCACGCCCCTGGCGTAACCCCTTGCTGAATTCGAACGAGCCCTCACTCACTCACTCGGTCAGAAGCCCTCCCTGATCGTCTCTGCGTTCCGGAAAAAGGAATTCAAATCAACTCCAGTGGATGAAGTCGCCGACTGGAACGAAAAACGACGAATGCAAGACTGCGGAAAACAGCAAACGACTGACAGACAGACACGGAGACAGACAGACGGACAGAGAGACAGACAGACGGATACGCAGGCGGACAGAGAGAGACAGAGAGATGGAAAGACAGACAGAGACAGACAGAGAGACAGACAAGCAGACAGAGAGAGAACGAGAGACAGACGGACAAGAAGACAGACAGAGACAGACAGAGAGACAGACAGAGAGACAGACAAGCAGACAGACAGAGCGAGAGACAGACGGACAGAAAGACGGACAGACAGACAAACAGACAGAAAACAGACAGACGGATAGACAGATATACAGATATGCAGGCGGACAGAGAGACAGAAGGACAGAGAGACAGACGGACAAACAGACAGGTATGCAGGCGGAGACACAGATAGGCAATCAGACGGGCAGAGAGACAAATGGATGGGCAGACATATAGAGACATGCTCGCGGACAGAGAGATAGAGAGAGAGAGAGACGGACTAAGAGACAGACGGACAAGCAGAGAGACAGAGAGACAAACAGACAGAAGGATATGCAGACGGAAAGACAAGTAAGCAGACAGACAGGCAGACAGACAGATATTCAGGCGGAGAAATGAGTAGCAGACAGGCGACAGAGAGACAGGCAGACAAGCAGACTGTTAGACGCGCATACAAGCAGGCATAGAAACAAACGTATAGCATGTCAGTCGTCGATTCTCTCTGGCAGCACCAGTTTATGAGCGATAATTGCACTCTCGTTGCCATGGAAGCAAAAAACACATTCCCTCCATCCCTCTCTGCCGCACTCTCCATCTCTCTCTCTCTCTCTCTCTCTCTCTCTCTCTCTCTCTCTCTCTCTCTCTCTCTCTCTCTCTCTCTCTCTCTCTCTCTCTCTCTCTCTCTCTCTCTCTCTCTCTCTCTCTCTCTCTCTCTCTCTCCTCCTGCCTTGTCATAACACCGGATCTTACCTATAGGCAGATAACAATCAGGTAATATCAGGTAAAACGAGGCACTGCACCTGTAATATCGAATTAATTAACTCCTCTATAATTCATAATTATAAACAGAAGTCAATTAAGAGTTACATCTTGCGTTGAGGTTACCTTTGGCCAGGATGTCGTGTATCACGGGAAACATTCAGTTGAGACTACCTTTAATAAAAGGTTACCTTTAGTTAGAGTTACCCTTAAAAGGGTTACCTTTAGCTACTGTTATCTTTAATAAAAGGTTACCTTTAGTTACTTTTAACCTCAATAAAAGGCTACCTTTAGTTACTCTTACCTTTAATAAAAAGTTACCTTTAGTCACTGTTACCTATCATAAACTACAACGTACTTAATGAGAGGCTACAATTACTTAACACTACATCAAATAAACGGTTACCTTCACTTACCATTGCGCTTAATGAGCAATATCTTTAGCAAAGGTCATCTTTAGTTATCGGCTACCGTTAACTAAGGTTACCTTTAGTTAAGAATACCTATTACAGAGTCAATTTTAATTGAGAGTCTTCCTAAATCTTTCTGGTTTAAGACCGTTAGCTCCACCATTGCCGTACTCGGTGATGCCAGTTCCCAGCCTGGATCAACGAGGAGGGCGACGCTAGTCATCTTTCTTATAGCAGAGCGTCGTCAAACAGCAGCTACAAGATGAACCCGTTATGCAGCTGAGTCTATGGCATAAATCACATCAACTCTATCACTACGACGTCAAATAATTGAGGCGCTATATAAATTCAGCCTGTTTACCTACTCGCTAATTACCGTTCGTGCCTCAGCTCAGCGCCTGGCGACGGCGTTGCCAAGGTAACCGCCCGGCGGTCACAGTCTGGTGAGCACCGATGACGGTTTAACCTCGTCCGAATTATAATTTCACCTTTGACCTTAAGCCGGGTCTCATAAATCGAAACGATTGGTCGAGAGAGATTAGAGGGACCGTAGTTATTCATAGCCACAGGATTAGCATAGACAATTATATATGCAGCTGCACATGTTTCAACACACACCAACAGACACAGACACACAGACACACAGACACGCACACAGACATACATACAGACACACACATACTCTCTGTCTCTGTCTCTGTCTCTGTCTCTGTCTCTGTCTCTGTCTCTGTCTCTGTCTCTGTCTCTGTCTCTGTCTCTGTCTCTGTCTCTGTCTCTGTCTCTGTCTCTGTCTCTGTCTCTGTCTCTGTCTCTGTCTCTGTCTCTGTCTGTCTGTCTCTCTCTTTCTCTCATACACACACACACACACACAGCCACAGACACCAACACACAAAACCTACACAAACACACAGACACACCTACAAACATACACACACCTCTACGCATACACACACTACACCTACACCGTACACGAACACACACACACACGCATACATACACACAAACCTACATACAATCCTCTCTGGTAGCATCTCTACCACTTTCCCTCACCTTAAACCTTCCTTTTCCTCGGAGTACCTCGCAATGGGAGCGCTTATGAAAAGCTTATGCTATGAGAAGCACTTTATAAATGATCAAATACAATACAATACACACACCTACACGCACGCACCTACACACCTACATACACAAACACAAACCTACACACACACACACGTATACACACACACCTACCTACACACACACACACACCAGAGATGGGTAACTAATCGATTAGATGCTAATCGATTAGCTAATCGATTAGACAAACAGCTAATTCTAATTCTAATCGATTAGCTGTCATCTGAAGCTAATTCTAATTCTAATTGATTAGCAATTGCAGCTAATTGCTAATCGAAAATCGATTAGCTGAACGATTAGCTGTCTGAAAATTAAGCGTTCATTAAGAATGAGTTTAGTAATATTGAGTTTGAAGAATATACTTACTTACTTACTTATCTGAAGGCTGTTTCAAACTTCAATTATCTGGTCATGGCTCTATGTCCATTCTGCTCATTTAACACTGAAAATTTTTCACGTTTTCATGTTCTTCGTCTCAATCATCACTGTTTTTCTGCAGCCTCAGCTGCCATGGAACTTGTATTTAGTTCTGCTGGCTACGTCATAAAAGCTAGGCGCAATAGGCTAAGTGATGCACTGATTCAAGATATGATAATTGCAAAATGCAATAGTGAGCTTATGCAGTAGCAATGTCAATAACTGCAGCATGTATTGACCGATGTGGTGTTGCCTGCCGGTATGTGGACTGTTCTCACATATAGCAGTTGTGCAACATTAGGTATTGTAATAAGCTACAGATTTAGGCATTGTAATAGGCTGCAGCATTATGTATTTTTAATAGGCTACAGCAACTAGCTGTAGTAACTTGTTGTGCTTTGATTAAAATTTGACAAATTCATGAAGGAAATATACCGGTATACACTGTATCAAACTATCGATATCTAATTCTACTTGCTAATCGATTAGCTGCTGATAATTCTAATTCTAATCGATTAGCTAGAAGGTTTTGCTAATTCTAATTCTAATCGATTAGCAAATTTCAGGAGCTAATTCTAATTCTAATCGATTAGCAATTCTAGCTAATCGTACCCATCTCTGACACACACAAGCATATATATATATATATAGATATATATATATTCAACTTCTACATGTATGAGTAAACACGTGTATTTCATATAATATATATAATGTATATATATATATATATATATAGATTTATAAGGAGTGGCATATGTGGTTGAATAGTAACGCTGGCAGCTTGCGGCGATTTTCAGATTGCCGCTATATAAATGTCAAATTAAGTGTGTGTATTTATTTATGGTATTTCCTTCAGCACATTTTCTTGGGTTGGTGTAGTTATGAGTCTGTCTGGCTGCCTTTGTTTGCTTGTTTGTCTGCGTGCCTTATAGCCCGTTTTATTGTCGGTGTTAGAGGGAAGCTCTCTTGAATGGAAAAACGTGTTGGACCATCTGGAACGGGGGGGTGGCTGTGTCGCCATGGAAACCGTGTAAAAATAGAGATCACGAATTGCAGAATTCAGCGACATAATATTATGTCACAGACTAGTCCACACTTCGTTTGATATTTGTATAGTCCGGTCTTGCCCGGGCTTTGGTCTGGTCTAGCCTGATCTGGTGTTGTCTTTTACGGTATGGTCTGGAGTGGTCTGGTTTGGCATGGTCTCGCCTCATGTTTCCTGGTCTGTTCTAGTTTGATAATAATAATAATAATAATAATAATAATAATAATAATAATAATAATAATAATAATAATAATAATAATAATAATAATAATAATTATAATAATAATAATAATAATTATAATAATAATAATAATTATAATAATAATAATAATAATAATAATAATAGTAATTATTATAATAATAATAATAATAATAATAATAATAATTATAATAATAATAATAATAATTATAATAATAATAATAATAATAATAATAATAATAATAATAATAATAATAATAATAATAATAATAATAATAATAATAATAATAATAATAATAATAATAATAATAATAATAATAATAATAATAATAATAATAATAATAATAATAATAATAATAATAATAATAATAATAATAATAATAATAATAATAATAATAATAATGGGGACGAGGACCACTAACTCCAGATAGCACACCTTAGGACAGTTTCTAAGTCCCTGAGGGATCATGTATACCTCGGGGCATAAAAAAAAAATAATAATAATAATAATAATAATAATAATAATATTACTTTATTCATTTCAAACTGACAAACCGCAGATTGATTACATGTAGGAGTAGGAACACAATCACATGATAACAAGTTAAACAAGAGTCGATTTTGCAACTGGCGCCGTTCCCTCCTACTGCTGCTCATTTCACCATCGGAGTGGAAGGCTGAATCAACCTTATCTTTCCTGATCTGGTCTGGTTTGATTTGGTCTTGCCAGGTCTGGTCATGTCTCCCTGTAAGTAAGTAGGTCTAAGCTAATGTGAAGGCATCTCTTGCGGTAGTTAAGTATGCAAGAAAAAACTCCATTAATTGCTGTTGCTTGAACTACTTTCACACCAAAACAACGCTATCGTGTCGCAAAGAAATATTTAAGCACAGGACCTAAACTGGAGGTGACTGTCACCATCATTTTTAAAAATTGTGGTGACCGGCAGAGATGGATAACTAATCGATTAGGTTCTAATCGATTACGAAATCGATTGGACAAACAACCTTATTCTAATTCTGTTCGATTAGCTAAAAAATGTTGCTAATTCTAATTCTAACCGATAAGCACATATCAGCAGCTAATTCTAATCGATTAGCTAGAAAAATTTCTAATTCTAATTCTAATCGATTGGCAAATTTCAGCAGCTAATTCTAATTCTAATCGATTAGCAAATTAACTAATCGTGCCCATCTCTGGTGACCGAGTACCAAGACACAATACAAAGTTATATACGCCTGTGATTAGATGTAGGATAGAAAAGCATACAGGCTTGGTTAGCGTGTTTTTGAGAGGTCTCTAAAAGCTCTATATAAAAATCTAGATAACGGACTTGGGCCTCCACATTGATACCTCTGGACGGTTTAACCCCTTTGACACGACGCAGCGCTCGTAAATAAACTGGTGCCCTGCGCTCAGCTTTAAAGAAGTGCTTTAGAACTTTCGAGATTACTATTATGATACTCGCATTAGAGACGTGCCAGTGTCTGGCGTCATCAGATATTCAAGAATGGGATGAGCGTCGCCAGTCTCAAGAGTATGGCTATCCCGTCGTCTTTGCCTATTGACCATGGGTCGGATTTAGAGGTTAACTGATGCTTAAGAAAGAGCGGTGGGGCAGACTGGGTCGTTAATAACCCTCCTCTTCCCCATCCAGCCATCCTCATCCCACACCGCTTTCAGCATCATCACCACCACCATCATCATCAGCCCAGTCAATCGCTGTCCCGTGCGTTCTCATCCATCGATTTTGGTGTCAATCCGTCGCCCGCTGAGCTAGTGACGCAGACTGTCGCTACGGAGGCGCCACATGCGCTGCCTTCCAAATGGCGATAAGGCACGCGCTCTGAGCGTCACAAACCCAGTTTCATTCTGTACGTATATACGCCATCTATTGATATTTACATCCATGCACACAACAAAATACAAACGTGGTGGTTAGACTAAAATATGTGCATATACATATACACTTATTTACATATATATATATATATATATATATATATATATATATATATATATATATATATATATATATATATATACACAGACACAGTGGCTATATATATATATATCATCATCATCATCATCATCATCAGGATCCATGGGCCGAAGGCCTGTAGGTGTCCAACGCTTGCCTCGGATCCCTGGGCCGAGGCCCTTTGGGGTCCAATGCTTGCATTGGATTTCATTCGTATTTTTTCTTTACGAACGGAGTATCTGCACCCATCCGTTCGACCTTCGCGCTTCTCCCTTAAAGAGAGTTCCAGGCTTAGGACTAGCTCTGATAACCACATGTGGTATCAAAGGCGGCGATGCCACCCACGTTTGCCAGCTTTTTCAGGGTTCCTGCTGAGCCTGTCCACCTCGCGTAGCGCCCTATAAGGTGGTACTTCGGCCAAGACCTTCACCACTGATGGCATAGCCTCAGCAGGCACTCCCCTACTGACTGTTGCCACCCCTCACCACGTTGAGGTGTGAGTTGGACTTCGAGTTATATATATATTATACATATAATGCCAGCACCTTGTATTTAGTATTATGTATAAACTCAGATAGTTATTCATGTGTATATATGTGTATATGTATATATAAACATAATACTAAATATAAGGTGCTGGTATTATATATGCATAATGCATATATATATATATATATATATATATATATATTCTTGATACATGTTATGTGCGTATTATACAAGTATGCGTGTGTTTATCGTATATAATGATATTATAATATATTATGCCTTAATGATCAGAAAGCCATGATAGCCGAGATCTAATTCTAGTCACACCATTGCGCCGTATAGAGATGAGCATTCATCCATCCTCAAAGGGCAAAATGTCTGACCGAGGCAGGCACTAATTTCGTCAGGGTATTTTTCCCACACAAAAACATAGGTTGCGTTAGTCTAGTGGGGGGGGTACCGTGGTATCAACCCAATGGTTGCGGTTTCTAATCCATGCCATACAGGTGAGAGTGCGATATTTCAAGATGTTACATATCAAGGGGCATATACTGGGCTTATTATGTCCCATTTTACTCCTAGTGGTGCGTCATACCGGAATTTTTTGACACATAGCAGGATAGATGTCTCTTCATTCTGGGTTATTCTTATGTAGATTATTTTAGTCCATACTATACCTTCGAAGGATAAAGAAACAAAGGCAGACAAAAACTATATGCTGGATAGATAATATAAATGAGGACATAACATCACTTGGACTAACACTGCAGAGAGTAATGGACTTGACAAATGACCGAGGACAATGGAAATAATTTATTTGTGCCCATCGCCGTCAAATGGCTGGCGTCAGGAACCGATGATGGTGATGATACTGTACCTTATGTCTGCTGGCATGTTCTGAGTGCAATAAATTCCTGATTTTTTATTAACTACATGACGTAAGCTTCAATATGCCTTAACTATGACATTAAGCCAGCAGTCTACCCTATAAATAACCAAAATAACCATGCACACTGAATGTCTGCATGACTATCGGCCACAAAATTAACGTCTTTTAGTGGCGCACAGACGTTAATTTTCCTATATTAATAGTGTTTTTGTTTACGTCTCTCTCTGTCTCTCTGTCTCTCTGTCTCTCTGTCTCTCTCTCTCTCGCTATGAGTGGGAGGGTGCGTTTTTCTGCGAGCGCCCGTTGCAACCATCTTATATATAGATTAAATATATGATTGCATGACAGGAAACGCAATTATGATTCCTCCTTCCATGATTCCTAATTCTGCTGCTGCTCCTCCTCCTTCTCCTCCTCCTTCTCCTCCTCCTTCTCGGCGCCGTGGACCTGAGTGGCGCTATATAAACTTATGTACGCGTATACGTCTGTCCGTTCATTCTCCCATCCATTTATTCCATCCATCCATCCATCCATCCATCCATCCATCCATCCATCCATCCATCCATCCATCCATCCATCCATCCATCCATCCATCCATCCATCCATCCATCCATCCATCCATCCATCCATCCATCCATCCATCCATCCATCCATCCATCCATCCATCCATCCATCCATCCATCCACCCACCCAAACCCATCCATCCATCCATCCATCCATCCATCCATCCATCACCCACCCAAACCCATCCATTCATCCATCCATCCATCCATCCATCCATCCACCCACCCAAACCCATCCATCCATCCATCCATCCATCAGCTCCCACCCACCCACCCAAACCCATCCATTCATCCATCCATCCATCCATCCATCCATCCATCCATCCACCCACCAACCAACCCAAACCATCCATCCACTCACCCACCCACCCACCCACCCACCCATCCAACCATCCATCCACCCAACCCATCCATCCATCATCCACCCACCCATCCATCCATCCATCCATCCACCCATCCATCCATCCATCCATCCATCCATCCATCCATCCATCCATCCATCCATCCATCCATCCATCCATCCATCCATCCATCCATCCATCCATCCATCCATCCATCCATCCATCCATCCATCCATCCATCCATCCATCCACTCATCCACCCACCCACCCAAATCCATCCATCCATCCATCCATCAATTGAGACACAGTCACACTTACACAAACAATTTTACATGCACGTAAATATTCTGTCTGCTTTGAAGTTAGATTACCACCATTGTATTCTGCGATTCAACATCTGCCACTAGTGAATAAATGATAACAAATGCAATAAACTAATCAATTACAGACGAAATCTTTGTTAAAACCTCGAATACAAAGAATCCATTCTTGTCGTAATCCGCCTATATTGACAGACAATTGGCGTCATACGCTGTCTGCCTGGATGTTGCGAATACCAGACACTCGGCACAACTATCAATATCTCCGGGGGAAATGAATCTCATGTACTTCTTTGTTATTTGAAGAGCTTTCTCTCTCGGCCTGAGGCAGTGGCATCTCTGTCTTTTTCTTTTAAGAAAGTTGTCCTCAATTCTTGTGATACTTTTTTGTTCTTTTAGGAAAAAATAGAGAAATATCTGTTAATGTGCAACACCGATTTGTTGTGGAAAGAGAATTCTGTTGGTGCCGTTGTAATCTCTAAGAAGAGAAATATCTTGTTTTCTTTGTTAAAGGAAGTGAACTCTCTTATTTGCGTTGTTCAAGAATGATAAATGTCTGGTTTCTTTTGTTAGAGGAAGAAATGTAAATCGAAATCTGCGTCGTTTGTCTTATGATCTCTTTGTTCTTGCTCTGAGAATCTCTGTTTGTTTTGAGAAATGAAATATCTGGTTTCCTGCAAATGTTTTCGTTTGTCGTAGCCTCGTATACAGGATGAAAAGTCTCCGGTTTTCTTTGGAATCTCTGTTTGTCCTGGACAGAAAATTGTGTGTGTGTGAGAGAGAGAGAGAGAGAGAGAGAGAGAGAGAGAGAGAGAGAGAGAGAGAGAGAGAGAGAGAGAGAGAGAGAGAGAGAGAGAGAGAGAGAGAGAGAAGAGAGAGCGAGAGAGACACACACACACACACACAGAGACACACAGACACACAGACACAGAGACACAGACACAGACACAGACACAGACACACAGGGAGAGATAGAGAGACACAGACACAGACACAGAGAGACAGACACAGAGAGACAGACACAGAGAGACAAACACAGAGAGACAGACACAGAGAGACATACACCGAGAGACAGACACAGAGAGAGAGAGACACAGAGAGACAGAGACAGAGGCAGAAGGAGACAGAGACAAAAGGAGACAGATACAGAGATAAGGAGAGAGACATAGACAGATACAGAGACAGCGAAATGATTTTCTTTTAGAATTTCTTCGTTGCCCGTGGAAAGAGCATTTCCTTAGAACCCCGTTGTTCATCACGGAAAGAGAATTCTCTTATTTTCCCCAGACATTTTTATTCCTAGTTGACATAGAGAATCAGTTAGCGTTTCCTCAGAACCTCTTCGTTCGTCGTGAAAACAGAATTCTCTGAAAGGCGAGTCGGAAATCGCGATTGAAGATCGTGTATATGATGGGGTTGAGCGCCGAGTTGCAGTAGCCCAGCCAGAAGATGACGGCGAACAGCTTATCAGGCAGCTGAAGACCCACAAGAAGCGTTATAGGGTAGAGCGAGAAGAAGGGTAGCCAGCACCCTATGAATGACGCCATGACGATGCCCAGCACCACCGTTGCCCTACGCTCCCGCGACCGGGCCATCTTGCGCTTCATTTTCTCGACGTCTTTTACCCCGTTGCAACGAGGGTTGGAACGGCGTCGCGTCAGAGAAGCCACGTATGAGCGACGATTGGACATCGCAGACCGGCGACGCTCTGATGGAGATGGTTCCACGGTTGCAGCAGCTGAGGTGGCAAAGGATGGGCTGCTGTTCGGTGGTATTGAAGCATTGACAGTGGTGCCAAGGGATGTGGGGGATCGCCGCGGTTGGGGGATTCGTTGAGGGCGAACGTGGGTGGATGATGAAACAGGAATAGATGGTGAGACAGAGGGTGGGAGGTTGTATGATGCAATATCGGGTGAATGTACAACGGATAGGACAACGGATGAGGGAGAAACATTGGATGAATGGACAACGGATGATGTGACATTAGATGAATGAACAACAGATGATACGACGTCAGGTGAATGTGCAACAGATGAACCTGCAACGGATGATTCGACAACGGATGAAGTAACGTCAGGTGAATATGCAACAGATGAAGCGACAACGCATGACGGGACAACGGATGTATGGACAACGGATGAATCCGCAACGGATGATTCGACGACGGATGATGCAACATTAGATGATTGAACAACGGATGAATCGACAACGGAGGGAAAGACAACAGGTGATGGAACAGCAACGGTTAGAGGGACAAAGGATGGGTCAACATTAGATGATTGAACAACGGATGAAGCAACATGAGGTGAATCTACAACGGATGAATAGACAACGGATGACGGAGCAACAGATGAAGCAACATTAGATGACTGAACAACAGATGAAGCGACAACGGATGACGGTGCAACATTAGATGATTGAACAACGGATGAAGCAACATGAGGTGAATCTACAACGGATGAAAAGACAACGGATGACGGTGCAACAGATGATCCAACATCTTGTGAATGAACAGCGGTCGAGGCAACAACAAGGGATGAATCGAGACCGGTTGAGGCAACGTCGCACATAGGACTGACGGGCGAAGACGGGTCAGTCGCGAACGTGAGCGCCGTTGACGGATCACCTCCTACTGGACTCGGGGTCGACGGAGACACGGACTCTATCGTCACTTGAGCCACTTCCACTTCCTCCTCCATCTCTTCCGGTTCTTCTTCCGCCACAGATGAGCGACAGCGCAGAAGAGGAGGAGCAGGAGGAGGCGATGGTGACCCGGAGCTCATCTCCCGAGTGGGACTCAGTTTGCCCTTGTACTTTTCACACGGATCCGTCTTTATAGGAGTGCTCGTGGTGTTGGTGGTGATCGTGGTGGTACCAGACCGTATCGACGACTTGCAGTGGTTGCCCTCCACCGGGGGAGGAGTCTTACGGAGGTTCCTCCGGGCTCGGTTCCTGGCGGCCAGGTAGATCTTCAGGTAGACCATCACCATGACAACGAGGGGCAGATAGAACGACCCCATCGTCGAGTAGATGACGTAGCCCGGTTCCTCGCTGAGCACGCACAGGGGGTAGCCGAATTTCGTCGGCTGTGGGCGCTTCCAGCCGACGAGGGGCGGCAGACTGATGATCATCGAACTGACCCAGACTGCGCCAATCATGAGCACGGCTCGGCGCTTGGTCCGCTGACGTACGTAGCTGATCGCCCTAGTTATGGACCAATAGCGATCGAGGCTGATCAGAACGAGGTTAAGGATGGACGCGGTGCAGAGGAGGACGTCCGTCGACAGCCAGAGCTCGCAGAGGACGTCCCCGAAGGTCCAATACCCCATCAGTTCGTAGGAGAGGGAGAGGGGCATTATGAAGAGCCCGACGAAGAGATCGCTCAACGCCAGGGATGTGATGAACCAGTTCTGGATGCCACTGAGGTTACGGTCCCTTGCCACGGCGACGATCACAAGGACATTCCCAAGGACGATCAACAGCATGATCGCAGTCACCACAATCGAAGCCACGACGATGTGATCCCAACCGTAGAGGCTCGGGTAGGGATACCCGTCGAGGGGGTTGACGAACCATGGCATCCCGGATCCCCAGGCGGGGCTGCCGATCCCGTAGAGGTCCCAGTCGCCCGTGTCGTTGAAGGCCGTCGTATCGTTGAAGGGTGACGACGAAGATGACAGGGGTGGGGTCGATGGGAACCATCCGGTTACCGGGTCCCTCGGGTGGAACGTGGAAGGCACGTCGGAAGTGAAACTCACGACGAATGAAGACGAACCGGAAACAGATTCTTCGCTCGACCACGTGGTTGTACCGGAAGTACCCCATTCCGTTACGTTGGTAATACCTCTTACGGCTGAACTATCACTCTTCAGTGCCAGAGACAAAGGTCTTCCGTTATCTGTGGAATTAGAACCATCCTCTGTTAAACTGGTGGTGAAAGAAGTACTAATTCCTCTTTGTGGCAAGGTGGTTGTACCACTTTCCGCAAAATCGGTAGTACCACTTTGAGTGAAGTCGGCAGCAACGTTCTCAATCGACGTCTTATGTGCATTACCATCTTCCGCCATCATGGCATTACCTCTTTCCGTCTGTAAAGTATCATATTCCGTTGACGTGGCCACAACACTTGAAAATACTTGGCCCGGTTGATGCTCACCGTACATGCCTCTGTCGAAGTGGTATCTGCCCCTAGAAATCACAAAAGTAATCTATAATATATAGAAGAAGAAGAGCAGTCCCTTAAGCTAGCCCTGAGGCTGTCATTGGTATGAAGTGTTGTCGACTTCATTTTCTTAGCCCCGGCATATGAGGGTGGATGGCCAGTCCTCTCCCTAGTCCTCTCACTTTCCCAACGATAGTGTACGGTTAGTGTACTCATTATAGCTGAGTTTGCTAGGGGTGCAGGTGGGGCAGAAACCTCGAACCAAATTTCTGCCTCGCAAAATGTAAATTATATATGTAATGTACATAATAATTATATTGGTTTATTGAGAAAGACAACTCTGATTGGCACACCGCGATCAGGAACAATGCAATAGAGTTTCGAGAAGTAATAGGTGTTTAGTTTCACACATTGTCGTTGAACACTAGCGTAGAGGACTCTAAATGCAAACGTTTCTATATAACGACCTACTCCATTTTAAATGAATTAATCGGGTGAGATCCTTCACCACCGCTACCTGTCTAAATGGACGCCACGCCATTATTTTAAGGTCCCAGTGTATGGACCGTGCTAGCCCGAGATTTAAATCTCCTAAAGAAGCCACCGTCGGTATGCGAACCGACACCCTCACGCACAGAGCCGCGTGGGCCGTACGCTTTAACCGATGTAGCTAAACGTACCACAGTGCTATTATAGTATGTACAGACTATAGACAGGTGTAGTGAATTGGTGATACCGGAGCCTACTTAACCCAGATTGTCCGGAATTCGTTCTTCCAACGATGTGTTTACGCAAACAGTGTGTTTGGTTCAGTCTCCTGGATGTCTGCAACGATCGATAATTCATTGGATAACACGTCGAAGGATTTGTGGGAATCGGTGTTAGGCGGCATTCTGGCTCATCAGGTGCCTGACCGACGGTCGATATTTCCATCGTCAGGTGGCTAAGGATGGCAGACAGTCGGCAGGGCTTTCTAGTTCGGTGCTTTGGGGTCTATTTCATGATGTGTTAAATTCCAAGATCCTAGTCAAATCGACGCTTATTAGTCGAAGCAATACCTATGGCAGTGGCAACTTTTCCTTCTCCTCCTCCTCCTCCTCCTCCTTTCCTCCTCCTTCTACTCCTTCTCCTTCCCGTCCTTCTCCCCTTCTCCCCTCTCTCCCCTCTCCCTCTCCCTCTCCTCTCCCTCTCCCTCTCCCTCTCCTCTCCTCTCCCTCTCCCTCTCCCTCTCCCTCTCCCTCTCCCTCTCCTCTCCCTCTCCCTCTCCTCTCTCCTCTCCCTCTCCCTCCCTCTTCCTCTCCCTCTCTTCCTCTCCCTCTCCTCTCTCTCTCTCCCTCTCCCTCTCCCTCTCCCTCTCCTCTCCCTTTCCCTCCCCTCTCTTCTTCTTCTTCTTCGTCTTCTTCTTCTACTCCTCCTCCTCCTGTTCCTCCTCCTCCCCTTCCTCCTTCTCCTCCTACTCCTCCTCATCGTCATCCTCATCATCATCATCTAATGCACAAGGCAATATCGCAATAACCGAAGCGCACTGGCAACAAGCAGTGTTATTTTAGTTCCTGAGAATAGAATAGGAATAATAACTATTTCAAATTAGTTCCACGGAACGAAAACTGGAATAAAAATTAAGTCTGGAACGAGAATAGAATAGGAATTAAAATAAATTCAATATTTCTCTCGGACGAGAACGGAATAGAATTTGTTTAAATTTTTAATAGCTATGCGGACTGACAGCATTCACGTAGTCTGTAATATACTAATGTAACTAATCTCATATATAGGTCAAGGCACTGTTTTCTGTGACAGTCTGAGAGATATTAATCGTTCATGTTAGATATTTCTGTGAGAAGTGGAAGTGGAACTACAAATATAAATTTTCTGGAACTGGAAGTGGAACCAAATTATTTCTAAATAGGAAGTGGAACTAGAACTAGAACAAAATGTATTTATAAAGAGGAACTAAAACTAGAACAAAAATGACGACAGTGGAATAGAATAAGAACAGGAATAGAAATTAATGCTGGAACTAAAATAACACTGGCAACAAGCCGTAATCAGTTCAGCATCCAGAACGGTCCATAACGACATACACACAGCCTGTGGTGCATAGAATTCTTGAACATATAGCCTATAGACGTTGTCCTGTGACTGTTGGCTTAAAATGTTAAATGTTGTCCTCT
>JACEVL010000042.1:355000-425000 GCA_020284085.1 Aporrectodea caliginosa
TGTAGTTTGATTCGTTTTTTATTTTGACTGCCTGATCGACTGGTGGTTTTGGCTGTGTGCCCTGACGTGAGAAGGTTGAGGGTTGAACGCCTGGTCGTAGTCGATCTCTTCTTCGCTTCTTTGTATGCAGGGTTAGTACTGCGTGAATGTGTAAGCGGTAATGTGTGTTTTATTGCGTGTTGAGTCATGCGTTGGCTATTTTTAGTTCCTGTCGTTGACTAAAGATTTATCGGTGATTATTATACTTAGGTTTCGAACTTATAACTTTAGTTTAACAGACCGAGTGCCTGTATATGATACATGTGAACTGATTATCGTATGTAACTGATCTTTCAATTCGAATCTTGCAAGAATATACCTGAAATTAATGATGTCTGATCCATTTGATTTAGGCGTCGTACTAAGACAATTGATAGAGCGCCAAGTAGAGCAGGCTAGTCAGTTGGATCATCTTGTACGCTACCTACAGACTGAGCGGCAGTTAAATGCTAATGAAATACTTGCTGTAGAGGGTTCGAATCCAGCAGGGTTGCTTCCCTTGGCAAAGCCTTCAGAAGAAGGCGCGGACAATGTTGACGGCCTGGTACCTGGTTCCCGCTCAGATCTGGTAGTTGGCGCGCCCGCCAAACTGACTGACGCTGTTCTGCCCCGCCGCAGCAATAGATTAATGTTGAAGGCGCCAATATCTTACGCGCCGCCCGCCATAATTAAGACTAAGTCCTTAGGAGTAAAACCCAGCTCTGTGTCAGGTTCAGATCTTGTAAGCTCAAGACCGGATGTCCCTCTACAGAAGCGCTACTGCACCTCAGAGGAAGGGCAGGACGCGACAATAATATATATATATATATATATATATATCATATCATCGGCCATGGATGCAGCAGAATGCAGCTATTCGTTCAAGCCGGTTAAAGGTTTCACATACAAGGGAGTTGTGGTTGAAAGCGATATTCTGCGCTGAGGCATAGGCTACGCGCGTGCGTTATCGACCGATTGTTTCTACTTTTTACTGATCAGTATCATCCCAGTATGTAGGCCTAATCGATTTGCGCTCTGGTGGATCCATCTGGACTCTTGCAGGTATATCTGTGCCTGTTGTGCAGACGGAAGAGAGTCCTGACGATAACCAATCGGTGTTTCGCGCAGAAATCCACCAATTTTTCCTCTATCATTTTCTATTCCCGTGGCCATTTTTCCCAAGGACGTCGGTCTTTGTTGTGCCCTCTCCTACTCTGGCGTTGAAATCTCCTGTGATCAGAAATATGTTGTGCTGTTGGGGAATATGTTGGGGAACTCTGAGATCGCACGATCCAGGTCTCTGTAGCATTGCTCGATTTCTTCGTCCTGTTTGTCATCATTGGCGCGTAACATTGGACTATTGTCATATCTCTCGGTTTTGATGCAACCGTCGTCGATATTACTCTGTTGCTTTTTGCGTGTTGTATGATGCTAAGCTTGAGGAGATGTTCTTGCTAATCCAGCGCTTGCCACTCCATGATGTTCTCGTTAAGATTTGCCCGAGCAGAGCACGGTGCGACCATACAGCGTCATAAAATGGCCGCTACCCGACCACTTGGTTTCTGACAGTTCACATAGGCCTACTATAATGCTAATCTCTCCATTTCGTTGCTAAGCATCGACAGCTTACCCAGTGCGTTCAGACCTCTAGCATTCCATTGTCCAATCCTAACGTGATGTCTGCCATTTAGATGTTTCTTGTTCGGTCGGTCGTTACTGTAGCCTATAAGTCTTTATCGGTGGTGACGTTGACTCGTTGAGCCAGAAGCATATAAGCTTAGGCCTACTTATTGGCACCAATCCTGACTCTTACAGTGGGTGTAGGCCTATATATATTTTTATAATATAATATGCATATCTCTTCTTACCTCCCCTTTGCTTGCCATAATAGTAGGCTACCTCTTTTTGAATGTTGACAGTGATGTTTAATGTTTTTAATTTTGTTGCAATAAAAGAGAAGATTTAAAGAAGGTTTGAACATATGATTTTGAGCAGTGTATGATTTTGTATGGTATGCATGTGAAATACACCATGTGGATATACCATATGTAAGCCATATAGAGCCCATATGGGCAAAATTTTCATATGGTTAACACATTTTCATTATGACTTTGCTGTTGGGGTAGGCCTATCGTATCGTAAACAGTTAGGCCTAAGACCGAAAGTGATAGTGCTTCTAGTCGATTGTGTCAAATAATTTCGTTGTTAGTCTACCGTCCAAGGTTTAATTACGGGTTAAATTAGCCAACGTAGAAACAAAATGTTCGTTTGAAGCTGCATTAGGCCTGCTTTTGGGCAAACATTTTCGAAAATCAGAGGTTATTAATCACTGCTTCAGGTAACAACGACATACTTATAGCCTAGTATAATTATAATAGGACCTATTGTTATGCAAAATGGTCTAAAACTCAATCGGCCGTTGCAAAATGGCGGGCATAACTAGTATTTGCTTGCAGCGCTTCTCATCTGAAAATATTAGGCGATTTGAAACCCGATCGCGCTGGATTGAGTAGGCGATCGATGCGCGGTCGACCTCAGGACCTTTTGTGTACAGCGTATTTTGTGCATAGAATTCGTATAGCTGCATAATTATTATTATTATGGCTGTCCATTAACTTATAGAGTAAGCTTAGGCCCTATAATTATGCAACACTTTATTAACCGTCGATAAGCCTCCTCTGCTTGCCGATGCAATGTTGTATCGATCATAGCTTGAACTTTCACAAGTAATGTAAATTAGATAACGTACTGGTTATTAAATAAAATAATGGTTTGATTTCCAGCCTCCTCCAGGTTTTTCTTGGAGTCTAACTCATCGAGCGCGATCGATTTACCGATCGATCTCAAATGAGAAGCTCTGTTTGCTTGTTAAGATGTGTTTGTTGTTAAACTCATGCGATTTCAGAGTTGAGAGCGGGTTTTCAAACTGGGAATGGCTTTGGTTTAGTTCTTAGACGCTTTAGGCCTATGTGCATGCATGCTTAAGATTCAGTTAGCCTATAGCCTATTAGGCGCTGTAGAAATTTCAACATTACGATTATACCACATTCCAAGAAACGAAACATCTGTGAATAAAATATTTTCCATTACTTAGCTCTTTGACTGCTGCCAAAATGCAGAACACTAATCTAATCTGAACACTTCTAAACTTCTGTATACAGTAGTGGCATTATCATAATGCAAAAGGCTTCAGTCGGTGGTCACTTCAATTAAGCTAATACGAAATTCCACAAGCTTGGTCTATTGCACAGAACCAGTCGAGATCTGTGAGGTTTCTGAAACAAGAAAACAGTGAGCGAAAGATAAATGATATAAAAGATGAAATTTGAGCCATGACGCGAGCGAAATCACAGAACTAGCGGAAGAGACAGAGACTGGTGGCACAAATGGCTCTGCTTCTCTTGAATGATCAATTTAATATTATTGCATTATTTTCTGAACAATCCTTTTTTAAGTCTGACCAGGTCTTAACCATTTTTAAGTAGTGCTTCGATTTTTCAGGTCAAACTTATAACAACACTTTTAGATTATTTATTCTTCTTCTTCTTCTTCTTCTTCTTCTTCTTCTTCTTCTTCTTCTTCTTATTATTATTATTATTATCATCATCACCACCATCATCCATCATCATCGTCATCATCATCATCATCATCATCATCATCATCATCATCATCATCATCATCATCGGGTAATATTAGTATTGTTATAATTATTAGTGTTGTTACTTATAATTAAAGCAGTCTCCAGAAATGTTTGGGCCATCTGAGGGATCTTTGATACCTCGGGTAAAAAAACAATTATAGTAATAATAATAATTATTAGTATTGTTGTTATTATTATTATTATTATTATTATTATTATTATTATTATTATTATTATTATTATTATAAAAAAAGATCAAATGAAATATCTTGTCTCTTCTTTTTGTCCTTAAAATGTAAGTCTTTGAAAATTTCTCAGTGCCTACAAAAAGCCACGTCATCTTACTCACCGGCGCTTGCAGTTCAAGCAACTTTCACTGCCTGCACTGTGGATCTTTACGTGAAACTAGCCAAACTCAATCTTTGTCAAAAAGCTGGAGTCTTAGCTAAGTTAGCTGAGACAAAACGAATAAGCATATCAGTTCCTCTCTGTTTTTCTCACTGGTCTGAGTGCTTATTGGAGTGTACATTGATGTGCAACACAAAGAATTCCAACCCAAAAAAAAGAACATTGCTAGGATTGCTGCTACATCTTGTCATGATGCTTTGTAAACTTGATGTTGATCACTGTAAACTACCACCACGTGAGCTAGCTTACTTCACCACGAGTTGTAACTCTCTCAAAGAACAGAGTACGACTGAATTTACTCTTAACATTCACAAAGAAGATGCATGCATATAAAATGAACTCTTTCTATGCATTCTGATTAAGTAATTAAGGAAGTATATCCTGTATAATTATACCAATTGCTAACCGCATTTTGGTTTACAAGAGAATCACATTTATGTGTTGGGCGAACCTAACATGCCATAAAAGTGACGTGACATTGGTTCTAATTCTAATATACCATTCTAAGTAGGCTATATAGTCCTATCATTATAGACTCAGAGTCTGTTCTTGTAACATTGTAATATAATTTACATACATAACATAAAACCAAACAAAGCACCACTCCTATTAAAATGTAAAGTAGTAAGTATATGAATGAATCCTATGAATATGACAATCACATTGTCATATTCATATGCCCACTTGCACACTTGCCAATTAGTTTAATAAATAAAGCAAATTATTCAGAAACCAGCACCGTTGAAAAATACTTTAAGGTGCTACACTATGTTCACTTACATTACACTGCTGCAAAATTATATATATTATATATGTATAGTTTGTATACATATATTATATATATATATATATATATATATATATATATATATTATAAAGTCCTTTCAGAAGCCTTGATTGCGTTGATTACATAGAGTGTTAAGTTTGATTTATAATTATATGTATATATATATATATAAATTTTTCCGGTCCCAAAATTCTAGGATTCTCAAAACTATGTTAATTTGATTAAACTAGCCTGTGTTCTGTTGCAAACTGTTTTGATTTATATGGTTGGCTAATGGCTATACTTGTTAATATCACTTTTAACTCAACTTGACAGCCACTTTGTAAATCATTCATTACCAAGTAACTACAACTGGCAACCACTTTGTAAATCTTACTTGAAGAGCAGTGCAGCTTGGAAACCCTATATTAAGATAGTCTTTAAGCAGGAGATGTCACGATAGGATCCTTCAAACACCGCTTGATTTCGTCTAGTGTTCGGCCTAATTGTAATTGGAAACAAGCCGAAATTGCTTGTTTGTGAGCCTTCCCGGGGCAACAGTCTACAACACAGTGGAAATAATTGGATTTCCAGAAGACATTTATGTGCTCCGCAAAGAAATTGATACGTGGAGAGAAGCTCTGATCAGGAAAACTGATCGTGAATGTCTTTCATTGAATGAACAGCAAATTAAATTCATTACCAATTGTTAGGCCTACCCTAAAATATTTGAACGCTTGGATGAACAGTTTCTACTTGTGAATGAATCTGATGGTGTGACTGGGATTTTGGGGACTCCTGATGATGTGGATAAACTTCTTAATTGGATTAAGAAGCAAAAGATTGATCATTTGCAGATCGCAGAACGGAGAAGGCCAACTGTCATCTATGAAAATACATGCAAGGTTATTCTCAGCTCACTTCCAAGTGAAGCTAAGATACATTTGGAGTTTGACTCAGGTGGAAAGATCATGATTGTTGGTTCAACAATCTATAACTCTATATTCATGCACTACTAACTCCTTACATTGTGGGGCGCGGTGGCGTAGGGGTATGTTCGGTGCCTTGCAGCCGGAGGGTTGCGGGTTCGAATCGACCTCAAGCCGCCGCGTAGGGACCCTGGGCAAGTCCTTCACTCGCAATGAGGGACTTTCGGGTAAATGTTAACAAATAGGTGGCAGCAGCAGCAAGTGCACCTTAGTATATATTATCGCTCATTGCGTTCAGTGTGTGGTCAGAGCGATCTGTACGAAGCGTTATGTTTGTTTTGTATTTGTCTCGAAATGCCTTGCTGTTGTGTACCTCACTGCAGCAGTAATCGTGATGGACATAGATTCCCTAGTGATGATGCACTGAAAAGGCAATGGATTGTTGCAGTTAAACGTCAATCCTGGACCCCTACAAAGGCCAGCGTCGTGTGTAAGAACCACTTCACAGCGGACGACTACATAACAGCAACATACTACGGTTTGGACACTAAAGTGCATTATTACCCAAGTAACCCATGGAATATATTTCGCCCTCCACTCATTTTCTTTCCTCTTGTTCATGACTGTAATATGTGTAACTGTTTTGTAAGACGTAGGGCACTCTATTAGTTCCGGGGTCCCAAATATACACACTGGGCGCAGCTTGTACTACGTGCGCTGCCTGCTTTGGCGTCAAATTTTCAGCCTCAAATTGCCGGCCAAATTACAAACGACAATAAACCCTAACCGACCCTCACAACGCCACTTTCTGACCAGCTGCTGCCGATGGCCCGAGGCTTCTATGGCTGTGTGTATATTTGGGACCCCGGAACTAATAGAGTGCCAGACTTAGTAGCAATATAACATGACTGCCAACTATTCCATTAATTTAAGGATATGTGGAAACACGGACCAATTCTAGTGTTTCTGTAACAAATTCTAACAATCTCATTTCTGTCAATAATGTATTAGCTGAATCACCTTTGTTTGGAATTGTTTTGTGAAATTATTATGCTTTTGGTATGAACTGCTTAGTAATTTTCTAGCTTTAGATGGAAACTCAGCAATGTTTAATGCTGTTTATTTATTTATCTTGTGTAATAGTGTAGTGTCTAATACCATTTATTTGATGATATTAAGAATATATTTATATATATTTATATTCTGTGTAGATGATATTAACTAACTTGCTTACGCAATATTACACAGGTTGAGAGACATATTATACTTGATAGAAGAAACTCCACAGGTGCATGGCTTCAATGATATTGTAAATTTTATTATCCAAATATGTTTTAACTGCTTACTTGATTGAATTATTTGTTATTTCCTTGTAACTTAGAGAAGGTAACTAATTACATTAATTAGCGTGCATTTCATGTTTTCCATTCAGGAGATGAACCTCAGATACACCGCCTGAAGAGAAATGCAGTGCCAAGTGTGTTTCCTTGGACCAAAGCTACTGAGATTCCTGAGGCAACAGCATCGAGAGAGCAGCGGGCAAAGAAACGTTCCTCTACTGCTACACTAAAGACTACAAGAAAAGAGAAGCAGAAACGACTCGTGTCGGAACAGGATCTACCCTTTGCTGCAGAGGAGATAGTCGAGTTGCCTGAAGAGACTTTGTGTGAATCTGTCGGTTCGTCTAATGAATTAAATTTGTGTACTGTAGAAGTGCAAACGACAATTAGTATTGTTAATGACATGGTTGATAGTAGTACGCAGTCATACCAAAGTAAGGAGCGTTTTTCTTATTCAGATTTCGTTACTGATGACAAGGGCATCCATTATTTTACTGGTTTGGAAACCTTTGATAAGTTTTTGTTCGTATTGAATACTTTGGGGCCAGCTGCCAATTGTTTACGGTATCTTTACGGTGCTGTAAGTCTTAATGTAACTGACCAGTTTTTCCTTGTATTAATTAAATTGCGCCAGTACATTCCAAATTTTCAGTTGAGCCGCATGTTTGGAATTTCAACAAGTGAAGTTTATAATATTTTTTTCACTTGGGTTAGGTTCATGTCTTTACAATGGAGGGAGATTTCAATCTGGCCTTCACAAGATGTTGTTCGGTTTTATTCACCCACAGATTTCACAAGTAAATTTCCAACGACTAGAGTGATCATTGATGGAACTGAATGTCCCATAAAAAGACCCAAGATGCCAAGTGCACAGCAGTCAACATTTTCTACCTATAAAAATCGAAATACTGTGAAGGCTGTAATCGGGTCAACACCAGGTGGATTGTTATCTTATGTTTCGCCAGCATTTGGTGGTTCAACAAGCGATAGACAAATTGTTGAACGTTCAGGCTTAAATATCATGTGCAATTCAGGAGATTCAGTTATGGCCGATAAAGGTTTTAATGTTGAGGATCTGTTTCTCCCCTATAACATATCATTGAATATTCCAACTTTTTTCAGGAAAAAAAATAGAATGACTAGCGAAACAGTAAGGAAGGATAAGAAAATTTCTTCTAAGAGAATTCACATTGAACGTATAATCGGGTTGGGTAAAACGTATAAAATTCTGAAGAATTGCATGAATTCAACTGAGACTATGCTTTCTGGAGATATAATATTTGTGTGTTACATGTTATGTAACTTCCGTTCAGGGATTGTTTCAAGAAATGCTTAATGAAAGCTTCAAGATCCCATTAGAGTTGTAATGGATGTCAAAAAGTAAATTGCTGTAACTGAATAGTGTGGTAAGTCGATGGTGATCAAGAGTAAATTTTTAATAAGTTTTATAACAGTTGCATTTCAATGACATTGTTTATTAATCGAAATATTGTACACAAAAAACAAAGTACTTTTAACTACTGTTCGCACAAGTTGCAGAACTATACGAACTGCTTACATTTTGTAATTAAATGTGTGCTGTCTGCTGTTTCTGTACAGGTGATAATTTAGAAGTGCCTTCATGAAGTGATTGTCGTAAAAATGTTTCAGTTTATTTGTCATAGTAGATATGAAGATGTCATTTCGTTTAATGCGTACTGTTTTCATGTCTAACTGTGTGTATACAACAAAGTCACAATATTCTCTGCCAGTACACAGTAGCTGACCTTGCACCTGATAATAATAATCATGATTGTCTCTCAAACACAAACTATCATTCTCCATCACAAGATATGGCACAGTAACATCATTAATGACACCATGGCGAGCTGAATATGGACATTTCACTTCTAGCACGATGATATCATTAACCAGTCCATCAGGACTGGCAGCGAGAAATGGCAAAGCTTTGCAAACAAAAATGCCACACTCCCGCACCTGAACATTGTTCTCAGAGTTGTAGGCCATTACAGCAACAGCTTCATACTGAAGTCCATATCTAACTGACGCAGTTGAAAATTGAGCAGGCGTCATCAAATTTTTACACAGCATATCCATATCGGTCCTACTAGTAGCTTTACAAATACGTCCAAAATTGGAAGAATGAATTCTCTTCCGCCTTTCTTCCTTCCATGCTACATTTGAGACTTGTCCCCTTGTTTGGATCTCTAACTGCTCAGCTTCAATGGGTGTTATGGCGTCAACTTTCAGATACTGTAAACACATAGACTCCGGAGAAGTGCAAAAGTAATCATGATCATTGTAGAATGCATAAAGGTTACACGGAGGAACAGTTTGCAAAATGGGCATAGTTGGAGATTTATGTGCAAAGTTGATGCATGTATTACGGAAAAATGCAGGATAGGATTTTAGATTTTTGAAGTCACTTGCGCGTGGATCATAACTTGACTGTGAGAATATGCTGCTGATCAATGAATTGGGACGCAAATTCAGAGCAGTACTTTTTTGTGGAGAGCCTTTAAATCTCTTGCATTTATTAAAGGTTTGTAGTTTCTGTGTACATGTTTCATGCAGCACAACACAGTTACCCATTGATATCTGTGATAAGCCATAAAACAGAGCACATACATGCTTACAATGTGCCGTTGGTCCCATGCCAACAGCACACTCACACTGGCACTCTACTATAACACCTGATATGTCTAAAACTATGTCAACAACATAAATAACAGATTTCTTCATTTCAGCACAAAATCGTGCGCGAAAGTAACAGTTTGTGTTTTCTTCCGCTACACGTAGCGAAAGCAGATGACGATCCTTGTAGAGGTTGACAGCTTTGTCGTCCAGACTTTTGCCGATTGCCTGCAGGTAGCTTGTAGCATGAGCCTCACGAAATGTCACAAACTAGAAACAGACCAAAAAAACCTGACCGTTAGACGGGAGTGTGTAAGCACAATGTTACATGTATCACCCACTATGGCTGATTTGATCCTGCATAATATTATGTTTATATCATACTGCATAGTGATATCATTTATTTCTCATACAGTGCAGATATTAGGCCGTAGTGGTTTGTTGATTAGAATAAAGTAATTTGTTATTTCTCCTAAACGAAGTTTGTTTTTTCTTCCCATTACTATTCTTTAATGGATACAACATACTTTATGAGCCATAGCAGAAGTTCACATCTCTCCGGGACATAAGTCTGTGTGCTCTCAAGATTTTGTGACAAAGTCAAACACAAAGAAAGAATTCATTGCTACAATAATTTCAATTCAATAGAAAGCGACATATTTTCTGCTAAGCAAATGAAATTCAACCTCAGTTGCCTCAGTTACATCCTTGTACAAGCTGACATCAGGTGTCTTGAGTGTGTATTCTGTTACGACATCGGAACATCCAGACATAGCATGGAAGGACTCCAACCTGAGAAACACGAGCAAAGTTTAAGCTCACTTTTCAATAACCAACTGTTTCACTAGTAAATTATTAAATTACCAACAAATGAGCTTATGAAACACAACATTATAAAAAAAATGAAAAGACATCGTAAAACAGATATCAATGGGTAACTGAGTTTCTTATAAAACAACATTTCTGCACATTTCCTCACTTGTGCTCAGTTCAAATAAATTGTCTTTCTCATTATTAAGATCAGTTAATGCATTGACATATCTAGAACATTATATTACACCAATGTAATTGTTTTTAACAAATGTAATATCATTAAATGTTTATATTAACACCATTAAATCTCGCTATTCTATGACGGCAAAATGAAGTCCTCAATAACTGATTTAGATTTATTTAAATACTGTAATGAAATTATGTAATCTACTGTAGGTTTTACTCAATAATTATTGGGGAAAACTTGACGCCGAAGCAGGCAGCGCATGTAGTACAAGCCGCGCTCAGTGTGTATATTTGGGACCCCGGAACTAATAGAGTGCCGGATACGGCAACCAAGAATATGTTACAAAATTGTTACAAACTTACTAACTACATTCTGCAAGAATTCGAGCATAAAAATATGTACATATAAGAAATAATACGAGCAGTTCTGCTTCAATAGCTTGTTTGGTTCGAGTCATATGAAATAAACATCTTTACCTTGCAACTAAATCTTTCTTCCTTCCCCCTAGCCTCAGGTTTCGACGCTTTAATTCAGACCTTAGCTGAACCAGGGACAACGTTCCGTACTGTTTTGAAGAACTTCCTGCTTCTGGTTCCATTTTAAAACGCTATTTATTAATTTTCTTTAATTATTTGTCTCCATTATCTATACGTAAACAATGAGCGATAATAGATACTAAGGTGCACTTGCTCGTGGCGCATCTATCGACAAAATAGAGAACTAGAGCCCTGAAAACTCCTCATTGCTCATGCGCTTCGGCGTGAAACTCCGATTCAGTGTCCGCGCTGTAGTCGGGAGCGCCTCTGAGTAGAAATCTTGAAGGGGCGCTATAACAAGTGCTCATACATACATACATCCCTCCTCGTTACCTGCGATCATCTAGTACAGGTCTTCTAGCTGAGCCACGATGCAGAACAGTTATGGGCTCTCGTGCATTCCACGCCTCTGCTCCAAAGGAATGGAATCGACTACCACTTTCTCTTCGTAGCTCAACTTCACTTCCTTCCTTCAAAAAGCCGCTCAAAACTCACTATTTCTCCTTGGCTTTCAAGGATTTAGAAATCTAAGTGCATCTTCACCTGGCGGCTGACTATCCGCGCCTCAGATTCACATTTCGGTGTGACCTTGCGCGCGTTACAAATTTATTTATTTAACAATAATAATAATAATAATAATAATAATAATAATAATAATAATAATAATAATAATTCAAAAGAAGAGATAGAGTACTTCTACAGAATACTTAAAATTAGGAGTGATGAAACTATGAATGCTGGATTGAAGAACTTGGGGCCAGTGGCGTAACGAGGGGGGTCAGAGGGGGGCGGCTGCCCCCGGGCGCAGCACCTTGGGGCGCAAAATTAGCCCTGAGTGTTAAGTACTATGCAACAGAAATTGTATTATTAAATTAAATAATTCAATATATTAAATTTAAAATAAGCACAAGTTGGTTTTCAGTTTAAAATGTGACAAGAATAGTCAGCGAAGTAGCAAGCTATGATTGCGCCCCATGCCAAGCGTAAATCTAGCGCCCCCACCCCCACCTTCCCCAAAGATCAACTGAACCAATAACGACGTAAATTATGAGAACATAGCCTAGATAAAACAGATGAAAATATATAGATATAAGCCTACGATGCATTGTAATGTAGTGTAACAGTTCTGAACGGTTTTTGAATCTTGATCAACTCGATTTTGACAAAGTAATAGATGGATTTGCATCTGCAAAAGCCAGAAAAATTAGCTTGTATCCAGTAGCAGTTTCTTAGCCTTCGTAATCTTAGGCTCTTAAAAGACAATTATGACAATATGTTACTAGTCGTGTTACAATAGCGAATCTTTTAAACTAAGTCTAAGCTGACCTCTCTGTTCTATCTTTTACTCGTTACCATGCATACATCAGACTTATTATAGAAAAGATTGACCTCTCTGTTCGACTGCAGTTGATCACAATAGTCATGAATCAATTGAAAGTACTTCCAGTGGTACTGATGGTGGAAGAATGGAAACTTCTTCTAAAATAATCCATCTAACAGATGTTCAGTGGCAGTTCACTAAACATTTTCATTCTGATCTGCATGAGCAACTGACCGATTATAATCTTGAGCAAAATCTCGAAGTGAAGGTGAAAAACTACACTCGCTTGTTAGATATGATTAAGAACAACAAGATTGACAGAGTGGTAAAGGTAATTGAAAATGCAAATGATGTTAAAACCAGTGTTCTTCAAAGATTAGCTGCCAAGTTGTCCAGAAGTCATAAGGTGCTTGTGAGTTTTCCATCTGATGGTGGTGTGGTTGAGATAATTGGGTTGCCAGAGGAGGCTGAGAGATGGTGGATACTACTTCGTAATGAAATCGATGCCTATAAAAGTGACCTTTCAAAAAAAATGCCACAAGCATCTCATGCCATTCAAACATATGAGCTCAAGTTTATAAAGACTTTTTACTCAGAAGTATATGAATATATTGAAGGTCTTCATGTGCAGAAAAAGTCGGAGAAGGAAATTTACTTTGCAGGAACTTTTGATGAACTGGACAAACTGAAAAGATGGATTCTTAAGCATGACATCGATCGTTTGGAAAGTAAAATAGAAACAATGCCTAATTTTGTAGATGAAGAAGATTGTAAAGAAGTCCATGACTCAATGAAGGCGCAAATTAAGTTATGTCTGTCTTTTCCATCGCATACAATGTATGAGGTTATTGGTTTCAGAGATGATATAAGAAGTTTCAAGGATAAACTTAAACAAAGAGAAGAAGTCAACAGGAAGAAGTTTTTAGCAAACTCAGCACAGACAGCTAGCTCATCTAGAACAGGATCTGACTCATCACATTTACATGGAATTACTTCATCCTCAGATAAGGAGTTCGTATTTAAGACACCATTGTCATCAATACAAGTAAAGATTGCACGAGGTGATTTGACGAAGCAAAAGACAGAAGCCATTGTCAACCCATGTAATGGACTTTTAAGACATTTGGGTGGAGCAGCAAAGGCTATTGCGGATGCTGCAGGAAGAGACTTGGAGGAGGACTGTAAAAAATATATAAAGATAAACAAATTGCTACGAACATCAGAGGTTATGCATTCGAGTTCAGGGAGACTTTATCCTCCAATTAAGCATGTGATACATGCTTCTGGACCTGTAGCCAAAGAATATCCAGACAGCAGAAAGTGTCAGGATGTTCTGGAAAAGACTTTCTTCAACTGTTTTGCATATGCAAATAATGAACTTCATGTTGATTCACTGTCTGTTCCTGCCATAAGTTCAGGTATTTTATTTGTCTCTGAATAATAAGATCATTTTTGAAATCATTGATCTCATATTTACATTTAAGTGAATAAATTGTTGAACAGTCTTTGCATTTGATTAACCTAAGTTTGTTGATTATTATCTATTAGTTATAGAATTTGTTTTACACAGAATTTATTTTTATAGGCCTCGTTTCAATATATGTTAATGTTCTGGCTTGAAAAGAGCTAAATCTTTATTATATGCCATTTTCAATATATTCTTTAGCGTAATCAACAGAATTATTGTTTTCAGGCGATATTATTTAGGTAATTTTTTCATGGCTTGTGACTTCCTAGTTAGTTCTAAGGTTACATCGAATGCCCCTTAGGCATTTTTTTGACATATTATGAATGCCCTTTGTGCATCATATATCAATGAATTGACCGTATTAAAATCCTATTGTCAAAGTTTGCTATGTTGATGACATACCGAATAAAGTCTTTGTAGGACTTGCTTAAAATTTTAAAGGCTCTGTCAAGTAATTCTAGTAAAAGCTTTACTTCGACATTCAAAATTCAGTATGTCATAATGTGAATTTAAATTTTGATAAGATTATATAAACATTTTACAGACAGCTTCGCTATGATCATGTTAAAATTCTGATGTCTAAATTTTGTATATTTATGGTAAGATACAATACTTGTTTATAAGACTAAGCTAAAATTTTAAAGAAATTGTTTGGAATCTGATCATCATGGGCAAATGATTAAATGAGACTGTGTAGCAGTACATGGTGTGTGTATTATATATTTTGTTGCAGGAACATTTGGCGTTCCAAAGGAAGTTGTGGCTCAGTCTGCTTGGAATGCTCTGATGCGTTTTGATGACCAAATGTCCAAAACTTCAAAGACTAAATGCCTTAAAGTCATCTGCTTTGTCAACATCGATCAAGAGTCAACCAATTCTTTAATCCAGACTTTCAAAAAGCATTGGAATATGTATTTATTGGACCAGAAAAGCAAAGTAGAGGCTGCCCAATCTGAAGGTTCAAGGAAATCTTCAAGTACACTTCGCCGAAGTGGTTCATTTTCTGGACCCAGGAGGAGTTCTGTTAAGGACCAAGAAAGTGTTAGTGGAGACACTGAGAAAGATCGAACATCTATGGCAAAAATAAAGCAAAACCTTGATTCAGGGGAATCAAAATCGGCCAGCGGAGCAACTTTGCAAGGGGTTCAACCTCAGATCAAGATCAAGAGTACTGGTTCTGTGGTTACTAATAGTGCCACAGAATCTAAATGCTGTGTCTGCCTAAAATTGAAAAAGGATATCATATCTGTTCACAAAAAGTAATTGTCCTCATAAGTGCTGTGCATCATGCATGTCTGGAAAATGCCAGCAGTGCACAAGAAGTAAAACAGAATCGGGACCTCCTTCGGCTAGAGCGCTAGTGCAGTCGCCCACCGGAGGAAAGAAAGAGAATGACAGAGAGAGGAGACCTGAAAGTCCAGAGGCCATGGTCAGTGGTAATGCTAAAACAACGCGGTCCAGGAAACTGAGGCGGTCTTCATCAGTGGGATGTTTTGGAGACAGAGCAACATACATGGATGACATTAATCAGAAAGAGGAAAGAAGTGAAAACAGGGCAATGTCAGCAGCTGCATCTTCCATCACTAACAGCCAACAACATCAGCAAGATGATGACTGTTGTATTTGCATGGACAAGATTGACGATCCAAAGAAGTTGGGCTGTGGTCACGTCTTCTGTAAAGATTGCATAGATGAAGCATTTAAGCATCAGCCGAAGTGTCCTTCATGCAGTCAAATATTTGGTATGCTTAAAGGAAACCAGCCAGATGGAAAAATGACTGTTAAGCAGGAAAAATCCTTGGATCTTGGAGGATATCGAGGCTGTGGAGCCATAGTCATCACATATGATATTCCAGATGGCATTCAAACAGTAAGTTTTCTTAATGTGTATAAACAGTAGATTATGTTTGGTTATGAAATTGCTTTGTTGTGAGGTTGTTGATCTGTTTATCTGTCATGTAATGTATGTATGCATGTGTTTTATATGTCCAAGTACTTATTATAGCTCCTTTTATGTACCTTACAAGTTACAAAAGCATTGCCATTGTTAACCAAAGTTTATAAAAGACCAAAAGTTTTGTAGGTAAATGATGCCACTGGGAGAAGTAGGGTGAGGTGTCACTGGTATGCCACGTTACCTCTGACTGCTATTAACAATCACTCAGCTCAGCAGTGAGTCCAGCGTAGTGTGGAATTCTGTAGGAATCGGGGGAGCATCAAGAAAACGTATGCAGGGTGTACATTTGCCATTGTTAACCAAAGGGAGGGGAAGGGGCCAATTTTTCCGGATTTCTGCATACATGTAAACAGATAGTCATATAGAGAACATATCTTCAGCTCTTGAAGGATACAATGGTCACTTAAATTAGTTCAACATTTTACAGTGTGGTAAGGCAGTGTTTGGTTGTATCTTCTGCCTTTAGGCTGACCATCCAAACCCTGGACAGAAATTTCATGGGACTTTTCGAACTGCCTACCTGCCAGGAAATGCTGAAGGTGAAGAAGTGAGTCGTCTGCTGCAGAAGGCTTTTGATGCTAAACTGGTCTTTACAGTTGGAAAGTCTAACACAACAGGACGTGACAATGTTGTCATTTGGAATGATATCCATCATAAGACGAGCACTGGGGGACAGTAAGTATTGTAGAAACTACACTTTTGAATTTACCGGTTCAAGTCTATTCTAAGTGCAGCTGGTCTTTTTCTGGTTTCATACAGAATGCACTGACTTCCTTTTGCAACAGAATCAATTAATAAATTGTGTGCCTTGCACAATTGTTGGCAAGCTGTACCCCATGGGGTGCAGCTAATTGCTATTAGTTTGACATGGCAACCAATTTTATTTAAGGGCTGATCTGTTATTTGTTTTATTTGAATCACAATAAAAATACATTAATTGGCCAGAGTCGTAGTGTTAACGTTTTAAAATTTAATTTCTTTATAAAGATTCTTTATTCTCTATTTTATAAGTAGACTTTATCTGCATCTGACAATGCACATGCATTACATTGAATACAACGATTAAATGCATATTTGAAAGTTGAATCTATGAAGGAGCACATTTTGTAGACATACAGGCATAAATGTAACTAAGGATACACGATTTAACAAAATTACTTTAAATTTAAATTTAACAATTTGTTAAGTCATGACAGTTTCCTCTCTTATGAAGTAAAGTACTTGTCCTCACGAAGAAGTGGCTTTCAGTTTAACTTGCGATTTCCGGAAGAGGGTCTCTTGAAAGGCAGTCCTCTCTTATGAAGTTATTACTTTTCTGGCAACATATATTCATTTAGTTTCTTGTGTCTGGTACATGGATTGAACGATTGTATTTGTAGATATGGCTATCCTGATCCAACTACTTACAAAGCAGTCAGGATGAGTTTCTTGCAAAGGGCATCAAATCTGACACAGCAAGTTCGCAGCTTTCTTGTGACACAAACTCAGCTGTACATAGATTAAACACTTGGTGTGCTACAGGTGGCTATGATGATTCAACATACTTACAAAGAGTAGTACGGACTATTGATCAGTGGCTGCAAAGGGCATCAAATCTGACACAGCAAGAGCAGCTTCTCCTGTTGACCGCCGTGACACAAACTCAACTGATAAGCTTTTGAACAGTACAGCTGGAAGTGCAACAGGTGGCTATGGTATTTCAGCATCCTCCCATTGGGATGATAGTAGGGACTATGCATCACTGCCCATAACTTTTTCTCATGCTTCTCAAACTGTCCATTCTCGTGATATTAGTGCACTTTCGGGAGTAAGCTCAATTGACAAGCTTTTGAACAGTACAGCTGGAAGTACAACAGGTGGCTATGGCATTTCAGCACACTCCCATTGGGATGATAGTAGGGACTATGCATCACTGCCCATAACAGGAGCTCATGCTTCTCCATATGTCCATTCTCGTGATTTTGGTGCACCTTCATCACTGCTAGTTACTACAGGAATGGGATCATCTTTGTCTTATCCATCTTCTGATGTAGCTAGGGTGCACACAGCTTCTAGCAGATCATCTCGAGCAGTATCACCTTCACTATCATCTTATCATGTGGGAAGTCATTTGTCATTAAATTCAAGTAGTGACAGGTCTACCACAAGGTATAATGACGCTTTAAGACCATCGTCATCCCTGTACACTTCACCAACCCAGCGCTTCTTCCTCTTCATCTGCTGATGACACAGGCAGATACAATCTCTCATTCTTCATCAAGCACTTACAACCCTACAAATAAATATCTATCCTCTTCATTTTCTCGAAGATTTTAACTTATTCTAATGTCAGAACTAACACTTTTAATTTTTCTTCTGTTTTAATCACTGAAATATGTATATGGATTTTAATTAAAATTCTGAAAATTTACTTTGTTCAGAATAGTGTCGTGGAACAGTTTAAGACTTTGGTGATAACTGTAAATCTGCTTAAGAGTTTCATCTTACTTAGAAATATACTTTTGTGCAGTTTATGGGTACTGAGTTTAAAACTGTAACTTTCTTGCAGTATTCTATATTCAGTTATAAATTCATGGATAATGAAATTTTGTACATTTGTGATTTAAGCCACTTTTGTATAATGAGCTAGCTTTTGAGAGGTTATTAAGGGGTGCTTTATAGATTACTTTACAGTCAGATACTTACATGTATACATGCATGTCTTTACCATCAGAGGTGTTGGTTGCTATTTTTATGTTATTTTATTTTCTGCGTAATTAATCCCATTGTCAGGTAAGGAAAGGTCAAAGTTGACAGCCCTGGCAGACATAAGATGTTGTTAAACACAGGATAATAACTACTGTTTTGTCCATTTTTATTTTATTTTAATTAGTTTTATTGCTTTAAAATGAATCAAGATGTTTTAAATATGGCTGAAGAAAATAAAAAAGGCTATATTGCTTATTCCTTTTCCAGGAATCTAGAATTGTGCTGTTACCTTATGATATTTTATGATTTTAAATGGCTGCATTATGCGGTCCGGATTTGTTTGCATAAATTTTAATCGATCATGTATTATGTATGATCAGAAATCGATTTAGTCCCACTATACAGCTGACATTTTGATTTTGCTTTAGCTAAGAATAATATTAAAACCGCGTTGATTTGCTGGTAAAACATGCTATGGTTATCAAATGTGCCTTGAGTTCCTTCGATCTGGCCGTGCCTCGTTTCTCAGTGCGTTTGAAAACTGTTCTGTTTGGTTTGAGGGGGAAGAATTGTGTTGTTAGGCGAGGTTACGGCTATAGGGAGTGGCTCTTAAAGTGACGCTATACAAATTCGTGATTACGATTACCGGTATCAAGATTGCCATCTATTGAATGGCTGTTGGTGAATTAGCATTTGAGGTTTTCATTACATGTTTTAATTCATTTGGGAGCAATAAACTGATTGATTGATTGAAGCAATGTTTCTGAAAATATGTGTAAATATAGTTGTTGAGTTAATAAAGATCCTATTTAGTTACAGTTTTTTTACCTCTTGTGTAAACTTTTACCAACTAATTATAAAGAGCTTGATTTCTGAACAGGATCAACCCGACATTAGGCCTATTAACATCAGAGGATGAAATTTGAATACCGTATTGATAGATTATTGTTGGGTTTGGTGTATTGTTGAAGATTTTCCAGAAGTAGAGGCTGTAGAGCTATACAATTATACGATTTACATATTACGCAAGGTGTGTGTTACGGTTGACAACAATAGAAGCAAACCGGAAACTAAGAACGCTTAGAATAAATTTGTGATTGAAATTGAAAGACTGAGGTGTCGGCGATGGGCATATGACGGAATTTGATGTAAAGTTCTCTCTTTCGAATCGTGGATTTGGTATACGGGGTATACACTAGAAACGTTGTCAGATGCCATTGGTGGGCTATCAGAGGATAGGCTAATTTTATATGGTGTATGAGAGGTGAAGAGAAGAAAAAGGAGGGGGCGACTCTGATCATCTTCCGTATACAATACAATAATGTACAGTACACCTGTACATGTATTTGATATTGATCTCCATCCTATGCTCAGAAGTGCACACGCGACCATACAACAGAACATCTATGGCTCAAAGCGATAAGTAAATTGTGAGTGAAGGATTTGTTCAATGTCCCTGCACAGTAACTGCGTCGAACGAGGCTCGAACCCGTACTCTTCGCATTACAGGCCAAGCGCTCTTACCAATCGACCACCATGCCACATTCCTTGTGACAACGTCTTTACAGAGAAACCACCAACAACCATCGAGAGCAGTCCTGGTTTGGTCTGTGCTACAGTAACAGTGTCTTATTCTGATGAATGTGTTTCAACAATTAACCGAGTCACATCCACGGCTCTTTAGTAACCGAAGGACTCTAACTGAAATAGATAGAGATGGCTGGCAAGTATTGTACTCGATGCGCTTTTGTAAGGTATAAAGGCGCTACAAAAAATGTCAAGATACATTCTATGCAGTAACGCGGGGCACCAGTTTTGACGTGCAATTTCATTCGTCGTGCAGCTTTCGTTTGCCATCATAATTATGAGTAGGCCTACATTGCCGATGCGAGTAAATGCATTCATGCATGGCAGCCTTATAAGCAGCAGAGCTGAAATTGAGGCATATTTGGTACAAACGTGATGGACTGTCAAACCTAGAAATCGGAGTTCGAATCCCGTAAGTTGGCTACATAGACTTTACAGTGTAGGCCTACACTGTAAATGGGGAGGTTTATAGCCACCGACCTCATATGCCCAGATCAAGAAAATGAAGTCGCTTAAATGTGGCTAATTTAGCTTAAGAGACTGGGCTTCTAGCCTTAGACTACTTCCGTTCTCTATTAGCAATTGTTGCCGTCGTGTTTTCAATATCATGGTGATAGATAAAGAAGCCTAAGACAGAATGATGGTGGGTGATTGACAATGATATAATAATATTCTTATTTGTTATATCAAACTGACAAATACGCAGTATGATTACAATTCGTGGTATGAACGGATGATCACAAGGTATTACAAAACGCTCATTGTATACGTCCTACTACTCATTTTGCCAACGCCATCTAGCGAATGACAGGCTGAGTGAACCTTTGGGACGGTAGTGGGCATCGATCCCGCTTCCTACTTTATGTTCTGCTCTTCACGCCAGTTATCTTACCATTATTCTATGACCCCACCACGATGGTGGAGGAAATGAAAATGTTGTTATTCAGAGGGAAGATCGTTCCAAAGACGTTGGTGCAGTGCGTGATATGGCTCGGTTGGAGAACTTGAGATGAGTAGTGACCGGGGGTCGTAATCGTAAATCGTAATCGTAATCGTAATCGTAAACTCGATATTTCTACAGCGCCCACAAAAGCGAAGTCGCGGGAACCAGCTTATTCACAGGCGCTTAACCAAAACAGAATCGATAGGCAGGGGGTCAAAAACCAGAGAGTCAGGCAGGCAGACAGTCAGACGGCTAAGGTGGATGATGCTTAGAGTTGAAATGGCGAGGAAGGTGAGGGAAGAGAAGGAATCGGGATAGGATTTGTGAAAAAGCAGTGTTTTCAGTTTTGAGTGGAAGACCTGTGGAGAGATAGCAAGAGGAGAGGTTTTGGTGAGTTCATAGGATGGATCGGATACTTGTCGTAGCACAGGCGGGAGTTTGTTCCAAAGAGGCGGGACAGCTATGGCTATGGAACGATTTGCAAATTTAAGCGATGAGGTGACGGAAGGGCGGAGCAGTGTGAGGGTGGAAGATGAACGGGTTGAACGAGGAGGTTATATCGAGAAAGACTGAGACAGAAGGATGATCCGGTAGAGGGGTTGCCTAGATGGATGATCGCATGAACCAAACAAACTCGTCAGAAACCCACTTGAACAGCGCTCAAATTAGAAGAATTTAAAAGACAACAGAAAACCTGACCGAGCCAGTACAGAACCTGGAACCCATGCAACGAACAATGCTACAGCTCAACCACTGCGTTCGCCGGTCGCGACCGCGGTCCTCCCACGCGGCACGGCGGTGGCGGTGTCGGCGGGAGGGCGATGTTGCGTAAGGACCAAGGGTCACGAAGCGGCGCCTCGTCTCTCGAGGCTTCGGCCGCCGAAGCAAGCGCTCGACAACGCCGTTCAGTCCATCTTGTTCAATGTCAAGTGTCGTTATCGCTGATAAAACTGTTCGATCACAGATAACGACGCCATACAGTGTCATATATTTGTATATGTACACAGAGATGTGTACATACACACCTATACGTGTATATATATATATATATATATATATATATATACCTACACATACACCTACGAAAGTCCTATATATATGTGTGTATATATGTATATATATCTATATATATATATATTATATATATGTGTGTGTATATATATATAGGTATGCATGCGTTCATGTGTATATGTGCTATATATAAGTACATATATCGTTTCCAGCATGCAGCGCAGTATGGAGTTACAAAACGTACACACCGTTGCGTGCGAAACACCTTAGTAATCTGGAGCAGATTATTATCTGCGCATGTAGACACGTTTTCGTCAACGGTCGTTGGTGGATTTGACATGCTAGAGAGACACACGTACATGTATGCGTTAGTCGGACGCTCGCTCTTCAGCAGGAGGGGAGCTGCAGTTCATCGATTCTTCATCGTCCGTGGTCGGCTTTAAGTCAAATCGTGGCGGCGTAGATTAAGGAAGTCAGCTGGATATGAACGACGCCGCTGCCTTTGAAAGACTACGCTTGCACAGGTAAATTGCATTATGTGTAGGCTTATAGCTTTACGCACCTTACATAGGATGGGCCTTAACACCTGTGACTACTGAACTACGCCACTGCTTGTACTCTGACAGTGCCAGTCCCAAGCCTGGATAAAGGAGGAGGGCGACGCTAATGATCTTTGTTATCACACAGTGTCGTTAAACTGAAACTATTTAGGCCTACTACTGTGACTACTGGTACTACAGCTATTCTCTCTGCCGTTTGACCCATAGCTGGCCAGTTAGTAACATTGGTTACATCCCATGCTCCTCTGTACATGGATGCTGGCTTATTTAGGAGATTTGAATCTCTGGCTATAGCACGGTCCATACACGGGATCTTAAACGTCGTGGCACCCATTCAGTGGCGGCGCCAAACATTTTTAAAACTGGGTATAGCCAGGGCAGTCATACAAGTAACCAGTGCGGGGGCGGTTTATGTCTCAAATAAATTCTCGGCAGGGCAAAAGTTCTGGCAGGGCAACGACCAGGGCAAAGGCCTTTTTACAAGGGCATTTGCCCTGGTTTGCCCTGGTGTAGTGCCGCCACTGCACCCATTCAAACGGACAGCGGTAGTGAAGGATCTGACCTCATCAATTTATTGAAAAATGAACAGGGTCGAGTCCATACGGTCGCTATGTAAAAACGTGTAGGCCTGTATTTACTTAACTGAAATTCAGAGGTGCCTGTTCGCACCCCGAGGTGGCCCACTGACCCAATCCCCATTCGAACATGGTTTAATTTTCCGACGACTTTCTAAGTTCCCGGCACCACCATCCTGTGCGAGCTGTGTCGTAAAAATATCAACTGAAGAAGAAGAGCAATCACTTAATTTATCCAGGGGTATACGGGTATCAAATGTTAGCGATTTCATTTTCCTGACCTCGGCAATGATGGCGCATGACCAGCTCTCAACGTCGCCACCTAATCTTTTCAATGACAGCGTATACGGTCGGTGTACTCGTTATAGCTGAGTTGGCTAGGGGGCGCAACTGGAGAGATAGATATCCATACCAAATTTCCAACTGACCAGGGTTTGAACCCCGACCTTTCGATTGAGAGTCCTGTACTCTAGCCACTAGAATACAGCGTCCACTAAGCTTCTCAGTTGACATTCTACAAATTCAACCGTCAAACTCTGAGGACCTCGCTAGGTCACATCGGCCGTTTTAAAAAGTTTCTGATGATAGGTGTTAGTGCATGTTTCAGAAGTGTTTAAGCTTACAACTACTATAATCTTCGTGTTGATATGACGAGTCGTCTGTTTTGCACGGTCGCTAATTTTGATTTCTGACCTAAACTCGAGGTTTTTTCCTAAATTAAATGTTTTGTTATGTTTTGCCACCCTATTAAGACGACCCTGCTTCAATGGGGACTCTGTGAGCAGTTCCTTTAAGCGGCGATAGGCGTCGCCAGTATGTGATGTGGTCATAACTTTAGACAACTTTAGCGTAAATAAACCATAGACATCATATATTAAATGTAAGATGTCTATGAAATAAACCTACCGCACAACAGAGCACACATTTTACCTAGAGTAGCCAAACTTTATCCCATCCTGGCGCCACCTATAGCAGCCATTTTTACAGAGTCCCCCATTATGGGGCCTGTTCGCGCAGAAGCTATTATTTGCCTAGTAATCACAATGTCAGGTTAGTTCTGTTATTCATACACACATGTGGATGATGTGGCCTACTATTAGGCCTGCTAAAGATAGGCCTGCTATAAGGCCTGTTGATCATGGGCCTACTATTAGGTCTATTAATCACAGGCCTTCTATCAGACCTATTATTCATAGACATACTATGAGGCATATTAATCATGGAGCTACTTCTCACACTGCTAACGCTACAATTAGGCGAGCAAAATCATACTACGGCAACTATAATAGTAGGCCTCTGCCATGACCAATATGTGTAACGCAACTATGAGCCCGCAGCTGCGAGGCGGGCCGGGCCCGAATCTAAAAAGAGGACCGGGGCCGCTCAGAGCCTCGTAGAGTCCGAAGAGGCCCCAGAGGGCGCATTTGTGAGTACTCTGTAGGGGTGGGGGAACTTTGAAAGTAACATCACTAGACTCTGACTGCATTCCTGTCGACGTCAGCACTAGTTTTATATGGTAATGTGACGCAATGCAAACTGAACCTGAACCACTTTGTAGGCACCTATAGGCTTATCTTGTTCAGCACCTATAAGCCTATCATGTTTAACACAGTTGTCTTGCAACTCGGAATGTACAGGCTTTAACTTTCCTTCAAGCACATAACTTGTTTGTTCTGTCTGTGTATAGACCTACTGATTGGTATGTATATGACACGTGGACGTTGAGTAAATTATAATAGTGAAAAGATCTTGATTCAAAGTCCAGGCAAAGTAAGGTCGACATCAACGGCCCTGGATGTCGTTAAACAATGGGAAACAATCCTAATAAACTTAGTTATATTCGTAATCGTAATCGTACTCTCCACACTTCTAAAGCGCCACTCGAAAGCCAAGCTCAGGGTACCAGCTTATTCACGAACGCTGCGTCTAGTCAGAAGGGTTGTCCGAGAGAGTAGTCCGAAGGAGGTCCGAGTCCGGTTTCCAGAGGATCAGAGGGGGCAGAGTAGCTGCTAAGGTGGGTGTCGTTTAGGTCGAGAGTTGGAAGGTAGATGATCAGTTGAGTCGGGGTAGGAGTTCTTGAAGAGGAGAGACTTTAGTTTTGTGTGGAAAGCCTTGGGATATTGCACAACCAGTAGATATCGTGTACGTGGTGTTAGGCCTATTTGATAATCATTTGTTTTAAAATTAAAATGTTGTAATTCAAAGTCACAAAATACATCATTCTACACTTCATGCGACAGCATTACACGTAATTTGTAATCATTTGTTTTAAAATTAAAATGTTGTAATTCAAAGTCACAAAAACATTAGGAAGGAAACATCTGTTACGATTACGAACTCTTCATTTGCACACAGGCTGTAAGTCGAAACCCTTTGAATGATACGCCACTGCCTACAGTAGCCTAACTCCTTGTTTGTTGACTTTAGCGGTTTTTTAAATTCATTCCTGAACTACTGAACTATAGACCCATGTAGGCCCTATTAATAATTATTTAATTTACAAGGTATCTCAGATGTCTGTTTCGTCCAAATTTATAGATTTCAATAAATTCGTTAAACTTCTGTGTCAAAATTACAAACTTCTTTCTAGATGTCCCAACGTTGCTCTGCATCGAACAACTTCCTCCCCTCTTTCTCTCTCGTCTCGCTCATTATTTCTCTCACTCTCTGCCTCGCTGCCTGTTTATATCTCATTCTCTCTGTCTACCTGTCTCTCCCACTCTGCTCTGTCCTTCTGTCTGTCTGTCTGTCTGTCTGGCTGTCTGTCTGTCTGTCTGTCTGTCAGTTCCAACATCCCGTCACTGCATATATAGCCAACGTCAGACCTCCTTGGCCAAGCGTACACTCCGCCGCCCTTGATCTTCCTTGATTCATGCTTTGGGGCCGTCCATAAATGACGTCACGCTATTTTGGCCGATTTTGACCCCCCCTCCCCTCGTCACACTTCGTCCAAAAAGTCATCCCCCTGACAAATGACGTCACAAAGCTCTGACCCCCCCAAAACGAAACTTCCACATGATAATAAAACATGTTTCAATGCCCATTTATTGTCATTGTAATAAGTATTTAAAAATCTTATGGTGACTAATATTTAAATAATTAGAAAATTATTAATAATAGTGCCCGTATACATAAAAATAATCAAAAAATTATGAAAATTTTAATACTCAAAATTAGAGCTGTTATTTTAAGATTAAATTGTTGTTAATTGTTAAATTTAATTACACAGACGTGATGTGACGTCACACTTGGCTGACCCCCTCCCCCACGTCACACATCGTCACAAATTTCCGACCCCTCCCCTAGGTGCGTGACGTCATTTATGGACGGCCCCTTTGTCCGTCTCTCCCTATGCCTCCTTTCGTCCGTTCGTCCGCCCATCTATACCTTCCAATGTACGTCTGATAAATCTTCAGTCAATCCCAACAGCGTCACTGTGACAACAGAGCGGAGTTTTTGGATTGTCACCTGAGTCTGTTGAATCTCTGACGATAATCTGATCTAGCTGAACGTCATCGATATTCAAGGACGTCGGGATGGTTTCAGAGTATACGGGGTCCATTAGTTGCAGTTTGCGGTGTTAAACGACATCTTTTGGTTGACGTGGCCCTCCTAATTTATCCTGGCTTGGGACTGGCACCTCCAGAAACGTCATTGGCGGAGTCAGTTAGGGTCTGGTGGGTGACTGTGCGTCACAATGGATCCAATACAGATATATGGATGAACTTTTCTGAGCCACTTAAAACCCGTGTTAGGCCATGTATTTGTGCATTCATACTCTTAATATAGCGCTCTGTCTCTCTGTCTGTCTGTCTCTGTTTCTCTGTCTGTCTGTCTCTGTTTGTCTGTCTGTCTCTCTCTCTCTCTCTCTGTCTCTCTGTCTGTCTTAATATAGCGCCTCTTAAATGCCTATGACACAACATACTAAGTACTAAACTCCATGTTATGTCATATTAAATTAATAGGGCATGCATGGTGTTTGTTTTAACGACGTATCTTTCTGTTGATGGAAGGTCTTCTGCGGCTCAGCAACGGCGTTGAATTCTGCAACCTTCTTCTGGTCATATCCAGACCGCATTGAGCTGTTCGATGGTTTACCTCGACTCCTGGTGGCCCTACATCCTCGTAGGCATCTCCTTCTTCGCCTTCCTCGTCCTCATCGTCGTCCTCTGTAGGCACCGACTGCACATCTGTCCCACGAACACCTATGACAACGGCGGCTACCCGGTAGCTGTAGGGGACGCGCTGCCCAGACCCTGTCACATGCCGGCGATGGTCCAGTCTCCCTCGGCGGCCGTCGGCGCAGAGTCCGGCTTCCACGCGGTGGCCGAGGTCACGACGTTCTCAGGGGGCAGTCCCATCGATGTGATCATTCTACCTCCACCGTACTCCGATCAGGCACCCCCGTCCTACAATGACGCCATCAAAACGCATACGGCTAATTTGAGGCGGACTGCGGGCGGTCAGCCCCTCGATCCATCCAGGCCCAGCTAAAGCGTAGGCTACTGGGACTGTTATACGTACACGGTGCATATCCTATATAAAGCTATCAACTTAACCGGGAGAAAGATAGAGAGACACAGGCAAGGACAGGGACAGAGACAGCCTCAGACAGGGACAGAGAGGGAACCCTGCCATCACCCAACAGGCAAGTGTATTGTCGATGAGACAACACAATGTTGTTTCTAAGGAAACTTCAACAACCGTCGATTCACACTGTTAGGTGTTTACTCGTGTTCTCCCGGGTTATCTGTTAAACGCCATCGATTGACTCTTTCTGTGTTTGCCACGGTGCTACGTACAACACTTGCGCTGACGAAAGAACGTCTGGTCATGAGAACGAAAGAACGTCTATTTATTTGTAAAGTAGGCTATAAGTTGTCGCAATAATAATTATATATCAGGTGAGAGGATCCAAGAATATGTCGCAGACAAACTTACGCTAAACTCAGCCCACCGCATCTTCAGCTGTGATTTTCTAAGTTTAAGAGTAGGAAGGAATTCTATGAATAGGCCAGTGCAAGTTAACGTCTGATAACCTGTCGAAAAGGAGTGGATGTTAAATGGTTCAGCTGGGAACAAAGAACGGTTCAGGTAGAACCAGAGAAAGTTTTTTTGTATATACATGAACCTATTAAGACTAATTCTACACTGAACCGTATATTCTGTAATGAGGGATAGTTCGCTTTTGTTCCAGTGTATATAAGCAGCGTAGCAGCTAAGACTTTTTTCAATCCAGCCTGAAATAGCGCCAATAATGGATGGAATATCACAGTAGCCTACTACTGTCTTTTACAGGACGCTATACTTGAATATTAAGCGTTGGACTGTGAATTGTTTGTTGAACATCGCTGTTCAACGGTGAACATTGTACATGTAAAGTGTCGCATTTTATTTAATTAACGTAATATTTTGAAAAGAATATTAAATATTGAATAAGAGAAGAACAGTGAACTTGACCTCTGGCGAAAGCAGAGGCTCGAATTGCTAGCGACGTTATTTTCTGATAGCCTATATATAGGGCACCAGGTAGCCTATGCGAAAGTCAGTGACCTGTGCTTTACTCTCTCGCTGTCTGATCTTTCCACTGAAAGCCTACAGTCGATGAACTCATTTTATAGCCGCGTCCATTGGGAGGAGTGGAACAGGTACATGTATCTTGGAAATATTTCTGGACTGGCAGGATTTGAACTCCGCGCCTTCCTATCTAAGAGAGAGAGAGAGAGAGAGAGAGAGAGAGGAGAGAGAGGAAGAGATAGAGGAGAGACAGGAGAGACAGACAGAGACAGACAGACACGGAGAGACACACAGAGAGACACAGAGACACACAGAGACATAGAGACAGCCGAGAGAGAGAGAGAGACAGACAGAGACAGAGACAGAGAGAGACAGACAGTGCGACACACAGAGAGACACACAGAGAGCCACAGAGAGACAGAGACAGTCAGAGAGAGAGAGTCCGAGCGAGAGAGAGACAGAGACAGACAGACAGAGAGACAGACAGACAGAGCAGAGTGAGAGACAGCTCATCCTCTACAATAATAAAGTTGCCAACACTTTGTAGCCATGGCTGCCTACGGTCTTAGCTAAAGGGACGTTGAACTGAATATTGAAAATTTCAGTACACATAGAGCTTTGGATAATGTTTTGCTTTGCATCAGTTTAGTTCTATCCGACACAGCATTACATCGTGAAACGTGGAACGCAAATTGATTGATCTTGATTGATCTTGCAGGTAAACAAGGTTCTTATCTGCAGATAAGCGAGTATATTATCAGGTAGGTTTGTTATCATAAGTAGGCCTGCTATCATAAATAGACCAAAAGGCCAACATTTCTATCCTATTAGAATCAGCAATAGCGATAGACTTCGATAAGATTTTATAATATCAGAGCAACGTGTGTTAATAGACCCCAAGGTGACCCTACTGTAACATCGACTACTCGCACATAGTGTGTGTGTGTGTGTGTGTGTGTGTGTGTGTGTGTGTGTGTGTGTGTAGGTGTGTGTGTGTGTGTGTGTGTGTGTGTGTGTGTGTGTGTGTGTGTGTGTGTAGGTGTGTAGGTGTGTGTGTGGTGTGTGTGTGTGTGTGTGTGTGTGTGTGTGTGTAGGTGTGTAGGTGTGTGTGTGTGTGTGTGTAGGTGTGTGTGTGTAGGTGTGTGTGTGTGTGTGTAGGTGTGTGTGTGTGTGTGTAGGTGTGTGTGTGGGTGTGTAGGTGTGTGGGTGTGTTTTATGTAGGCCTACCCCAACATTGTTTGCAGGGTAGGGCAACTTACACAGACCAAGTACAAGATTTACATCACATAGTAAGTATAGAACTTATACAGAAAGTGTCTAGATAACCAACGAAGATAACACTAATCTATGTTGCCGATTTATTTGTTCCGACTCACTGTTGTCAGCAACACAACACTAGCAAGCAGATGAAACTGATGCACGAATAGTCGATGTAATATATTGCGAAATCAAAAATCATCACATGTTATTACGGCTTCAGCCAACCGTCACCTTTTACAAAGCTACTGTCATTGTCTTAACTGTATTCAGTGGCGTAACGAAGGGGGGCAAAGGGGGCAGCCGCCCCCGGGCGCAGCACAACGGGCGCAAAATTAGCTTTCAGTGGTACACAGTACTACGATAAGAACGATTAAAAGTCAAAAGAAAATTTAAAGGAACCGCAGTCATCAACCCTTGCCCCTGGGCGCTGAATCCCCTCGTTACGCCACTGACTGTATTTTATGCTTTTGTACTGTGTAAAACTTGCAGGGTAACATTACCTTAAAAACATGTAATGTATGCCTGCTTTGAAAAAAATGGATTCTATAGTATACGAGGACTTATAAAATGGACGAATTTATGTAGCTCATCTTTGAAAGAATTCATCTAGTTGTTCTGAGGAAGAAGCCTCGGCAGTAAAGAGAGCATATCCATGACAGTATTTAGTCAAATCTGTCTTGAGGAAATGCTCCCCTAACCGACGGGCCGTTGCTCGACCTTTTCCCCCACACCACGCAGTTCTTCGTGCTTTGAGACAAGTAGGCATAAGCCTAATTTTTTCATTGAATTGATCGGGTGTGATCCTTCACCACCGCTGCCCGTTTGAACGAGTGTCACACCCTCTAAGGTCTCTGTGTACTAGCCGTGATAGGCCTAACCCGAGATTTAAATATCTGAAATAAACCACTATTGGTAAGCGAACAGACATCCTCACGCACAGAGTTGCGTGGGACGTGCTCTCTAACCGTTGTAGCTAAACGGGTCAGTTCTATTGTTATCCTGGGGAAACATTAACATGTCGTCTTCTGCAGCTGGACTTGTGACTCGGCCTTTCACGCATCTGATGTCTGCCAACGATCGAGAAGAAACATTGTTGGGATCGCCTAAAAAATCAAACATTCGAATCAAGAACAGTCATCTGCATCAGACTGCATGGAAGAAAAAACAGATATAGAAAACAAATAATCATCCATCGTCATCCTCAGCAGCAATCACCACTACCAGCACTATCATCAGCATAAGCATCATCATCGTCATCATCATCAATCATCATCATTGTCATCGTCATCATCATCATCATCATCAATCATCATCATTGTCATCGTCATCGTCATCATCATCATCATCGTCATCGTCATCATCATCATTTGAACACATCATCATCATCCCGACATGCGCATCATCATCATCAGGACTTCATACGCGGCGGCTTTGAGTGGATCATCATCATCATACCGCCGCGCCCCAGTATATTGTGTTGTGTTGTATTGTATTGTATTGTACTCCACGTTTATATTGCGACCGAGCCACCGCAGTAAAGATCCGTCGTTGATCGAATCGAACCCGGGCCGCCATGGCGAGCGGGCTACCAACCCACTCGGCCACTCAGGATCTCATGATCATCATCATCATCATCGTCTGGTCATCATCATCATCGTCGTAATCATTGTAAGTCGTCATATAATTTTCTGTGATTTCAGAAACGTATAACAGTGTGCCTTTATTGATTGATAAAGCGTTTTATTTGCAAAGCTCGATAAATTTGTTAGCGCGGCGTGATTTGGGCCAACGAAACGTAGAAGCTGCTTGCAAGAGATTACAATTTTGCAACGGAATTTTTGGACTCTTCAGAATGCCATTACAAGGATCGTCCGTTTACAATTACAACAGGTGATATGCACCGTACGTGCTTTGGTTGTTGAACTCGGTTTCTACTGAAGCCAATAATAGTAATAATCGCAGGCTGTGTTTTCGACCACGATCTTTTGTTCGCTATCAGTAGCTCTATAAATCTCCTTCACAAGAGGTATTAACGCACAAAATGTCAACTGATATATGAGATATATGAGCTTAAAATGCCTAAAGAAGTATTATCAGCTTATAAAACGAGATTTACGTCGACAGGCATCCTAATAGGCCGCATGCATAAGTCACGCTCCAGAATATTACCTGTATATGACTATAATTATTAAAGGTAAGGGAGCAGTAGACTTGACAAATCGTAATCGTAGCCTAAATTCCAAATTTCTAAACCGCCGCTCGAAATTAAGCCAAGCACAGGGCACCAGCTTATTAACGAGCGCTGCATCTTGTCAGAAGGGTTGTCCAAAAGGGTAGGCCGAAAGAGTTCCGAGTCCGAAGGAGACAAATGACCGAGGACAATTATGGAGATCACTTATTTGTACCCATCGCCGCCAAATGGTTGGCGTGAGTAACTGATGATGATGATGAGGAGGAGGATGATCACTAAATTAAGCTCCAGATTAGAATGTGTTAAGTTAAATGTCAGTTTGTATATAGTTAAATAGTTTATGCATAAAATTAGAAGATAGCAATGTTTTGCATATAGACCTAATTAAAGTATATTAAACTGACTTAAATTTATTAATTCGTAAATTAAACCACAGCGATGAAACTGCGTACAGATATCGATTTTTTAGGCCTACAATTATATAGGCCTAGTTAAGATAAATTGAATGTCATTATATGATATCTTTATTGAGTTTATTTCATGATAAAACTTAAATATGTTGAGAGCTGCCTAAGGTTGTGAAACAATAGTTTGTTTACTAAATGCAAGATAAATTGGATAGATCTAACGTAGAATCCCGTGAACAGTCTACGCTAGAAATGAGATAAGCGAGATGGCTTATTTCTTAGCCATAATATTATTAGGCCTATTTATTACACCTAATTCAGGGCTACAGCATCATGGTCGTACTTAAGTAGAGTTTACGGGTTTAATCCTCCGATTCCAAAATTTACGCTTAGTGAAAAATTGCCAAAAGCTATGAAGATAAAACCGGGTGAATGGCCAGCATGGGTAATCAATGGAGACTATAGCAACTGAATACAAACAGCAGAGGATGTGGTAAAGACAAATCGTAACAGGACTGAGACCAAGAATTATACGCATAATTAATTTATCCTTAAGTAACTTAATCGATCTTTTTGCACTTTGTTGTTAATAAAGCTGAGACATCGCTCGTGAATAAGCCGGTGCCCTGCGCTTAGCTTTCGAGCAGCGCCTTAGAAATTGGGAGTTTACGATCACGGGAATGTAAAGAAAAAGTTATTTAACAGTGATAATAAAATATGATACAATATAATTATCATCAACTGTTTCTCGTGATTGTAAACATAACAATGTCAAATTTGTAATTGTAATTGTAATTTACAAAACGTCGTTTGAAGTTTACTTCCGTCTAGCATGCTACCTTGATTCCAACCTCTGTTCTACCACCATCAGCAACCCTGCACATTTATTAGTATTTACATCAGCCTACATCAGCTACTGCCTCCCGTGAAAACTGTTTCATACTCGCTACACCCCAGAACCCACAATTGAATCATAACTAAGGCAAACTCTCTATATCGTAAAACAATAATTGTCACACGGATGCCTGATCCTTAAATTTTTCTATTTCATGAACTATGTAGGGCCTACACCAAAATGCGGTTATCTGTTGGTTTTCAATAAAGGATATACTTACTTATCTACTTACTTAGACAACTCTAATGACCAACTACAGCAGAAGCCTATCCAAGTAGAGTAGAATCATAGAAGTTTGTTCTACCTGAGTATACGATCGCAGAATCCTCAATCCACTTCGTTCGCATGAAGAGCCAATCTCTCGGTCGGCTACTTGCTGTTTAACGGCTTTGCCTCACAACAAAGATGATTAGCGTCGTTCTCCTCCTCCTTTATCCAGGCTTGGGACTGGCACTCCCAGAGTACGAGCAGTGGCGGCTGAGTTCTGTCAAACTCTCCATCGGATTGTCCACTTAAATACCTGTGACCTGCGGGCGTAGGCTTCGGGGCCTACTGGTCTCCGAGTTGCTGTGCCGTAACCTGCCACCGCCGATCGAAATGCTAACTCCGATTGTCCACTCACAATAGACAATAATTTAGAATCGCTGAACCGTCACAAACACACATGATGCTCCAATTTCCGTAGCTCGTTTCAAATGCATATGCTCGCCCCATTTGCATTTCGTTTGGCGTCTGATGTCATACCGGTTGCACAGGGGCAGTGTGGAGAAATGCATGCACATACACACCGTGGTAAATAGGCGAATGTATGCAGCTTATAATTAGACCCAGTTTGCGTAATGAAGTGGACCGACTGCGTTTTAAGTCGGACGGTGGATTGACCCCGTGCTGACCCCGCCTGCATCATGCGAGTATCCGTTTCAATGGAATGATAAACAGCGCGACTAGTTTGCATTCGGACGCATAAATGAATACTCATGATTTCAGTGGCAGGCAGGAAGGCAGGCCGTGGCACGAATTGTTCCTACCTCACTGCTCTGCGGGAGGTTTCCTCCACTCTCCAGTGGTCGTTATAATGTCGATATATCTGTAGGCCCTATATATACACGATTTGTATAAGTTATATATATATATATATATATATACATATACACACATATACATATATATAATTATATATCGTCTGCTGAGGTGCATAGTGCATACGTGTATGTGACATTCAGGTCTGCGTCCGGAAATATGCACGCCTGCACAGCGTGGTTGCTAGTTTAATGGCTTACAAAGCTTGTTCTGAGTCTGAAATCCAATGACGGTATATGGCTGCAGTAGTTAGTCATTTGCGTGGACATCAATTATTTAACGGTTATAATTTTAATCTATTCCACTGTATAAATATCCTTAATTTCCATGTTATAACGGTGAACGAAATGTCGATTGATGGAATGAAGAGAAAAAGGTTCAAAGGCTCAAAGCCATAGGCTAGGCCTACAGAATATCGAACGACATAGCCACAAAAGTTGAAACACTATTCCTAGTGCTTTTGCACCTGACCGGTAAAGTGTTTTTCCATTAGCCTAAATGTAATAGGCCTATGCTTTTGTTAATGCAAAATAACATTCTAGTTCAACCGCTTCAAAGAAAGTTTTCTGTCCGGCCCCGTCACTTTTAAGTAAGTCTTAGGTCTAACGTTAGGCCTATATACTTAAGGCCTGAACAACTGTTGCTTAAAACAATGTCCGGTTGATTAGGCTTATTTAGGCCTACTGTCGATATGTTTTAGGCAAATTAATTAGTGGAACTGAGTTCTTTTAGCCTGTAAGTATCACTACTCTTTGGATTCTTACGATTCATATATTTTAATAAGCTTAGCATTAGTTATCTACTGGAAGATGTGATGTGCACTTTCTTTGCTTAGTTTGCCAAAAGAAATGATTAGCTGTAATATACATGTAGGCATACTGTCTGAAATTTAGAATAGCGAACGCCAAAAAACAGATTCCTAGCCTATAGTATATGGATACGTGACTATCATGATGATCACAGTGATTACTGATTAGTGATTACAGCACTTAATAACGATAACTAATTATGATTATGCTTTCGTTGAAGATGGTGGTGGTAGTGTCGGCGTTGGCGGTAGTGGTGATGGTTATGATGATGTTGATGATGATGACGATGACTGGCTGGGCATCCGGCAGCAGCTTGCCAGGCTTGACTTGGCTGAATTCCCCAGTAACACTTTCTCCACTACAGTTCGCGACCTGGGTATCCTGCTGGACCAAGAACTTACTTTTGCTCCTCACCTCCATTGTCTTAACCCTCGTACGCCTATGAGGGGTGTCTAGTAGACCCCGGGCCGGTTTTTTTAGTATTTCACTCAGTATCCGATTGAGTTTGGTTGTGATATTTTATGACTTTGTTGCTCGCCCAGTAATGCGCTAAAGTAATAAAAATGCAATTGGTTTCTCATACTGGTTACCATGGAAACGGCATGTAAACAACATAACCCAGAAATAAGGCTAAAAACACATGCGGTTGCAATGTGCAGCAAATGATTTGGTGTTATTTTTTGATAAAGTATAAGCATTACAGTATTATTTCGTGAAGGATATACGTAAACAAACTTAGATAATGACTTCTAGACGTAGATTTTCGCTAGCTGAGGCTACTAAAATGATCGTTGATGATGAAGATGATGGTCATATGAGTGACAATACAGACGACAGTGACGATTACTCCGATGTCGAACCTGAGGCTGCTACTGCAAAAGATCTGGATCGTAACAGTGAGAATTCGACGAATTCTGCATTAGAATGTGAAGACCGGTGCAGTTTGCATGAAGAACAGTCGTCTCCAACCAGCAGTTCTGATGATGAGCAGTCGTTTTCGGGAGATGCGGCAAATGGCTATAAATCGAGAACAGGAAGACAAAGGTTAGGGTTAGGGTTAGGGTTAGGGTTAGGGTTAGGGTTAGGGTTAGGGTTAGGGTTAGGGTAACCTAACCCTAACCCTAAGATGTCTCGTCGCTGTTGCAATTGTGCCACGGAAAATGACCAGTAGGCTGACCAGCACTGTAGGTAATTACGACCAAAAGGACATCTATATAGCACTTATCACTCTGTCCGAATAATATGCTACTGCTAAGACGCGATATATATGAAACTACATTGTTACATGTTTTGTTTATCTACAATGTACCACTGAAAATGATAGGCTACATAACTGATAAATTCACATGTATGTGAATACTTCGCATACCCGAGTATTTGTAATTAGTTTTATTGTTATGTTACACATATACAAGTGTCTGCAGTGTCTCCTTGTTTTAATTTTAAGTTACAACAATTAAAAAATTGGATAGTCAATGCAAAACAGTACAATAGACCTAGGGGTCTGCTAGACCCCCCTCATAGTACTAGAATGACTACAAAAGTTCAGTCCTCGGAGGGTTAATAGTCGCAATTGCCTTCGCACTGTCGCACGCTCGCTGACTCCCAGTGCTGCAACCACTTTACTGCATACCTTTGTCTGTGCCCGGCTTGACTACTGTTCTTCGCTTTACTCCGGCCTACCGTCTGGTCGGCTGGCGTGCCTCGACCGGGTGCTCCGCTCTTGCGGCGCGCCTTATTGACCGAATACCCAAATTCGGTCATGTCTCTAATTACGTGCTGGAAGCCCTACGCTGGCTCCCTGTCCACCAGCGCATTGTGTACAGGATAGCCTCTCTGGTGTGGTGATGCCAGTCTGGTCTTGCCCCAACCTATCTGCGGGACCTCTGTCGACCTGTATCGGGCGTCCAGGGTTGTCGCTCCCTTCGCTCCGCTTGGAGGGGGGGTTCTCATAGTCCCGTTTTTCCGCACAGCTACCATGCAGAACCGTGCTTTCTCAGTGGTAGGCTGCCCTTGGAAATTGCGGCTGCTTCCCAGAACGCTCTCTGACACGTTCTATACTAACCTAAAAACTTCTTTTTGGCTGTGCTGGAGTACCTCTGAGTAGTTCCCTTGAAGAGGTGCTATATAAATCCTCTGAATGAATTAATATCTGTATGTCTGTCCGTCCGTCCGTCCGTCCGTCCATTGATCGATCCATCCATCCATCCATCTGTATCTCGAGAGGCAGACAGATAGAACAAGATAGAAAGAAACATTAGGTAAAAAAACAACTGTAACATTCACGGATGCTGCAATAGGTTACCTAATTAGTAATCAATAATAATTTTATTATTTAACTAGATCGATGAACTGCTACGATTGCCACCGTAGGCCTTTATCCGCAGCTTCTGAACCATTAAATTTTACCGTCGCCTTCCTATTAATTGTCTCTTAGCAATCGGATCATAGTCTTCTTACGGTAGCCTATAGATCTCTTATCAACGAGCACTCTGATTCATTGAGAGGCGAGGCTTGCGCATAATCAATCAATCAATCAATCAATCAATCAATCAGTCAGTCAGTCAGTCAGTCAATGAATCAATCAATGAATCAATCAATCAATCAATCAATCAATCAATCAATCTGAACTTGATATACCGCACCTTCAAGGTACATACTCAGAGGCGCTCCATGCCCAGCTGAAGAGAATGGCTTTTAAAGATATGTAAAAGCCGAAGAATTTGTCCTAGTTATACATACAGAGACGCAGCTCCAATGGAAGGCTGTTCCAAATCGTCGGGTCCACGACGGAGAAAACCCGGCGTTGCATGACGGAGGTGCGTGCAAAGGGGACAAGCAAGTCGCCATGGACAGCGGAACGAAGAGAGGGCGGCCACTGCAGGCCGAGGCAAAACAGCAGAGTTCCCGTATGTATGCGGACGCAGTACCAAGAAGGCAACGCCAAACAAGGGTAGTAGTTTCTATGTGATAACAAAGATCGCTAGCTTCGTCCTCCTCCTTCATCCAGGCTTGAGACTGGCACTGTCAGAATAGGCCTACGAACAGTGGCGAAGTTTGCCAAAGGGCAGATATCCTGAAAGTGATAGCCTACGCTTGGATATCATATTGACAGCATAAGCTAGTGTCCTGCGTTTGGATATTGGTAGTATAAGCTGCATGGTGCCCTGCGTTTAGTTTTTCAAGTAGCGCATTTTTTAGTTTAGTATGGAGGTTAGGCATAGAAGAAAAGTAGCCTAGTCTCAAGTGGCAGCGATGGGTATGGAAGAGAAACTGATTTCCCCATCCTCACCCACCGCCTTACGGGAGAATAGGCCAATGGTGTCATCATTTATGAATGCGTTCGCTAGGGGGCACAAGTGGGGCGAAAATCTTTCTGCTCTGGCGGGGATTCGAACCCTGACCTCCCAATTGGCAGACCAGCATGCTAACCACTCGACTATAACGCTAAACTGAGTTTGGCTAAAGACTAATACGTGTAGTTAGATTATGGTATTTAACAATCAACTGAAAACTTGTCTTAAAACTAAGTCGCGAACACACTAAGTAACAACAATTTTATTAAATTACTAATGCCAAAAGTTCTTTATTTTCATTGTTAAAATATTAACACATGTGAACTCGACTTCAACAGCATGATATGTATAAAGTATACTTCTATTTAGATCAGTAACCGATAACTAACAATATAATATGCCAACACAAAAGTGCACAATAAATTAATTTACATCAAAATAATTTTTAATAATATGACAGCAGAGATTCAGTAAAGCTAAGATTGTTTTAGATCATTTGAATAAAATCAGACTCCTTTCCTGTCAATTTATAACTAGACATCACCATCTTCATCATCAGTTCCTGATGCCAGCCATTTGGCTGCTATGGGTAGAAACAAATTATCTCCCTTTTCCTCGGTCATTTCTTAAGCCCAGTGATCTACTCAGTGTTAGTACAAGTCTTGTTATTTCTTGTCTATATTGTCTATACCGTATGCATGCACAAAGTATGTGAATAACAGCTCTGCTTAATCTCCGTTACCAACTGCTCTGAGTCTTTTGATGAAGACATTCTCTTTCACCAACAACTGCTTACAAACTGATTTCCCTTAGTAACATTTGTATGTGATTTTAAAATATTTTAAAATATTAAATATAATGTACCTAGTAGAAGAAGAGCAATCCTTCAGCTAGCCCGAGAGGCAGCCATGGGTAAGAAGTGCTAAAGACTTATATTTTTTCTTAGCCTGGCATATCAGGGCTGGTGACCAGTCCTCTCCCCATCTCATCTTCCCATTGACAGCGTATGGTGAACGTACTCATTACAGCTGAGTTGGCTACAGCCACGAAAGGAGTAGAAATCTTGAAACAAATTTCTGCCCTGGCAGGGATTTGAACTTCCGACCTCTCAGTTTACAGTAGAGCATACTAACCACTAGTCTATAGTGAACCTAGACTAGTGTTCATTACAAAGGTAACTGTTTAACTTCTTTTGGTGTAGGTCTTCAATGCTATTGTATTGGCAAAGCGAGGTAAAACATGCTCAGCATTCATTAACGTGAGTTGCATATTTCAGGTTAATCAAGGAGAAACTATGTCCTCTAATCCATCTCTTCCAGCTTCTTCCACATCCATCTACTGTCCAAAAAACATTGTTCAGCAGCTAACAACTGTTGAATTCAATCATTACTTTAAATGAATGTATGATTGAATGAATGAATGAATGAACTTTAAAGGTCAGCAAATCACATGGCATAAAACGCCATGATAATTCATTACACTTCACCCAATGTCAAATTTTCCAGTTAAAAGTAAATGTGGGTACTCAGTGTTTAATCTAGTCCCCTTGCTGTCGGGGGGGAATCGAGGGTTCTGGGGGGGGTATCCAGCTTATTCTAAAAGTTGACGACCGGGTGGGGGGGTAGTAACGAGTGTTTCCAAGAACAAGAGTTCAAAAATTCGAGGGGGTAGTAACGACAGTTTTCCACGGATTTTCGAGGGGTTGTAACAACAATTTTTCCAACAATATTCGACAGGGTGGGATAGTAAAAAGTATTTTTCTAAGAACAATTTTCGAGGGGGGTAGTATCCACAGTTTTCCAAGACAATATTCTAAAAAATTACATGTCTTTTTCTTGGGGCTAAAATTTCATCTCTTTAATTTTTCTGGGGGAAACTCGATCCTGGGGAACTTTACCCCCCCCCCAGAGACGTCTAGATTAAACACTGGTGGGTACTATCAACTCAGTATCAAGAAATCTGCTTTGCAAACTGTCAGAATTTCAGAATACTTGTAGGCCTATAATATGAATGGATGCCAGATTCATCAATGTAAAGAATCCTGCTATACGAAACACCATACTAAATACAAAGAAAGTTTAAGACGTAAAATTGCATTAATGTATCGCTGCTGTTCGTTGCAAAACTTTAGTCAGGACTCAGGATATGCTGAAATTCAACAAAGCTTTAGACATAAAACATTGAACAAATGTATCGCTGTTCATTGAAAACTTTAGTCAGCACATGCTGAAATTCAACATAGGTAAGAAAACCTACTGTAAAGATATACATTCTGAAAGTATCTTGACATGATGCATTCCCAACTGAAAACTTCGCAGCAGCACTTCAGAAAATTACCAAATATCAAAAGGCATTGATTGTTCAACAGTTGCAGCTTCAACAGTGCTGACATCTAGCGTACACGGTTTAATTTAATAGTCCCCCCCCGCCCCAGCAACAACAGCCAATCAACCAATCAATTTAAATTTATATAGCGCCCTTCACGATCTCTACTCAGAGGCACTCAACAATATGAGAAGTCGATCATTAGAATATAACCGTCTACTTTCTGACACAAACTTGAACATGAAACCATTTGCATTACGCCTAACATTACCTAAAACAGACTAATTATTTATGCCTGCAAAAACAAAGGAACTACTATGGTCCAAAACTTTTACAGTAATTGTTGGAATGGTTTGATTTGTATCAAATGATATCATGTGACAATCTCATAATTAAGAAACACTCCTACATAACAGCAATCACACAAAAATGCTCACCAATTTTGTATGACAGTTACAGTATATGTTGTACAACATTCGTCCAACATTGTTCCAATGTGTGTGATTACTGGGACTTTCAAAATATACAAACAACAGCAATTTCTTGATGCATAGAATGTTTTAGTATATTGTGACTAAAATTTAACATAATTTTTTCACACAACTGGATTTAGTCGCTTCATACTAAAAACTGAACAACATAATTAATTCTTGAATGCTGCAGTTTCTTCAGATGATATGGTCAAAGGACAACCTCTATTCTTTACAGCATAAAAAACACGTAATCTTGACTTAAAACTAGTTCAACTCAAATATACACGAAGTAGGGTTGTTTCTGGAACGATAACATCACAAAGGATATGTTAAAACATAAGACCTTACACTTATTTATAAGTGTATTTATTTATATTTACAAATATATTTTACATACAAAATAATACAGCACGATATTACCATCAATTTTGTCACTATCTGCAATTAATGTACTGCAGTGCAATGTACAACAATGGCCACGAATATAACACACTTCAGGAAATTTCTCATTAACACTCTGTGTGCAAGAACACGAAGCCAAACAAGATACTTTAGGTTACGGCAGCACGAAGGCTCGAACGACAGAGATCGATGGAACTATGCTCTCATACGTTGCATCATTACCAATGCGATACGATACTTGTACTCGTACGATAGGCGATATAAATGTAAATTGCATGACAGATCAATTAATATGGCTCTTCTGACAACATCATAGTTCCACCTTCCCTAGTTCTATGTCTCTGCCACAAAAGGGTTGCCAACACAGTCATCTACATGTAAAATTTTATGTACAGCTTTCACCAAAATAGGACAGTATGGGCTCGTTGATGTGAAGTCGTTCAGGGACATGTCTCATGATACAGTGTGTGTACAAGGTAGTGAATAGGCAGGAAGAAATAAATTTGTAATGCTACACTCAGTTCTTGTATTTTGCAATGACCAATATGGTGTTTCAAGTTAATAGCTCTGGGGGACATAATACCACTTCACCTTCAGCAGAATGGTACGTAAACTGGGAGTGTGCAAACAAATCCACATGCATCTGCCACATTGTTACCTCTACTTTTGGCCCAGATATAAAGAGCAATTTGTAGGGGTTAAGGGAACTTTCTATCCCAACTGGAATTCCTACCCATGATTATACCCTACCCATTATCATACCCTACCCATCATTATATCCTACCCATAATAATACACTACCCATTATCATACCCTACCATAGAAATTCATTTGCTAAAAAATAATTTCTGTTTTTTTATTTTCATTGCACTTGATCGGATTTTAATACTGACTATCTATTTTACAGACTTTATGAACACATCATAGACCTGCCAATTTCTCAATTTCTTGGACTGTTTCTAAATCCACCGTAGGTTGACAACACTTTGCTCATCTAGCACTGGTCTGGCCAACAACGGCATTGGTATATAATGTACAAAGCATTACGATTTCTGATTTGTTAAGAGTACGGGATTCTGCCTCCCCTAAGACGGTCACTGTGTAGGGACATTGAGCAAATCCTTTACTTACATTTGCTCAGGGCCATCAACTGATGCCTAGTCTGAAGTAGAAAATGTAAATGCACACGTTTTTCTAAATCGACTGCATGGTCCCAAGCCTACTACTTTTTTCAGAGAATTGATCTGGTGAGATTCATTATATAAAAATATTTACTAGTTTATTCTAAAATCTTCTAATGAACTTTAATTAGCTAACCAGGCCAGATAGTGGCGCTTACTAAATGCATAAATGACAATGTACACTAGAACTGTCACGTTAAACGACTGTCGGATATAAACCTAGACAACTACTTTCATACAGAGGAATGTGGTATTGAGATCTCACTCACAAGGCATCACAACGTGCTTTCTCCCCTAAAATAATTATACCCTATTTAGCGATATGCGAAGGTCACAAAGTATGCACCAAGTTTGCACTAAGTATGGTATCAGTACCTGCATCCAGTAAGAAGTTCTTCCGTAAGCATTCTTAGACATGGCTTGAGTACAAGTATTTTTGTTCTGTAAGGGGCACGGTATAAATTAACATACACAACACAAAGCGTAAGATTCGGTCAAACATCCAAATGTTTACCACTGCAATGCAAAGTAGTCCAACATGCAACTGGTGGCATCATTCAATGGTCTAACTGTTTGCAAGGGGTTTGGCATTTTGAATAAGTTATGTTACACATAAGTGATTGAGGTTAAGGAAATTATTTTATATAGTCAGGCATTGGAGTAGTTTATCGCAATAATAATTATTGTATATCAGCACTTGAACAAGTTATGGCAATCATTGCATATGAGCATTTGAATAAGTTATGGAATTATTGTATAATTATGAGCATTTGAATAAGTTCTAGAATTATTGTATAAAAGCAGTTGAATAAGTTATGGAATTACTGTAAAGAGGCAGATGCATAAACATGTATAAACCTAAAAATTTGCTGAGCCTGACCCATTAAAGATAGGTCAGGTAGCGGTAATCACCAATTCATTACAAGCCTCTTTCAATTTGTACTCATTCGAGGCATGAGAATTATTGCTTGTTGGCAGTAGTGCAAACAACAATCCGAAAACGAGATAGCCTTACTTCAAAGGTAATATGGGAAGAAACTATATCACATGATTGACAGGGATCCAAAACCTGAACACAGATATGATGGGCAATGTATTAATTAGTAGTCTGCCAATTCTGTTGAAGTGTTAAATGCGCTGCAATCAAAGGCTAGTCAAACAAGACATGCAAAACTCGGTTTTAATGATGCTGCATAAAATAATTTTAAAAAATTAGACTGATTTTTACTGTGTTCATCCTGGGCTCATTTACTCACTTAACTGATGTGCAGTTGTAAAGTTTTAGCAAGTGCATCAACAGATCGATTTTCTGAATGAAACAATAACGTTACTTTTCTCTCCAGAACTGAACAAGATGTAGCATCTTAAATGATAAGCCTACATATGCAAGAACTTCTCTCTGCATCTGAAACAGAGTTCAGTTTCTAAAGCTGTGTTCTGTGCTCATCTACACAAGCTGTGTCTTCAGAAGTTCTATATGGTGCAGTGGTGCTTCGTAGAAACAGTGGCTGTTAACAGTTGTTGCATATTAAGCCTGCTTAAGCAGACTCTTTGACCTATTCAAGAATCATTTGCCTACAGGCACACTTTTAGTTCTAACATTTCTCTAACAAGAACCCTCAGCAAGTTCCAAGAAAGTGTTACACAAATGTGGAGAACATTTATATATCCTACAAGGTCTTGCATATAAAATTTCCTAGACTGTGGTCTTGGAATGTGGAGATTCAAATCGGAGATTATCTCTTCTAGATTTGTTGTTTCACATGATATTCGCGCTGTTGCTGAATTGTTCCATGAAAGCATGGAATAGAAAAGCTTCCACTTCAGCCAACTGAATACTGTCCATAAAAAACAGTTAACACTAATTTTGTAGCTAACTAACAAAGAAATCTACTCTCTTCTGATTGCAGTTTTACGAGTCTCGCAGATTCAGAGCCGTCTGTAGTTAATGATGCAAACTCTGCACCGCAAACCGTAGCACGAGGAGGGGCTGCCCCAAGTGATACCTTCACCCTGACGAACAAGGCGCTGTGCTTGCAGGATGCACCCGTTTCTCCTTTTGCCTCCGATTACAAAACCACACCTGAATAACCTCCTTCTCCATCTGAAGTTCATCTGCCACAGACGCTATCTCCTCAGCTGTTGGTTTTGAGTTCTGTAGGAAGTACTGTTCGAGCGCCAGTCGCACAGTGTGGTCGATGTTCGTGCGCTTCTTGCGGCGTCTCGCAAGCGACTCGGCAATGGCGGCTGCGCTCGTGTCGGCGTTGCTGGTGGCCGATACCTGAGACGTGCGTTCAGAGGCGGCTGAAACGTCGTCGAGCCACTTCTGGAGTAGTGGCTTCAGCTTGCACATGTTCTTAAAGCTGAGATTTAATGCCTCAAATCGTGATATCGTTGTCTGACTGAAGTCGTTGCCATACAATTTACCCATTGTCAGACCAACATCACACTGCGTAAAGCCTGCAATAACAAAGAACAAAATCTAGCTATGCATCGTCAGTTCGTATGACAACTCACTGTGGGACAGTCTCTCATAGAAAACTTGCCTTGCACATATTTAATATCAGTCTTTTCCTTATCTCTGGATTTCTGTAATCAGCACAAGAAATATTTATTTAGCTTGTAAGGTAGCATTTCTATATCACAACATCAAGAGTAATGCCTCTAAAAATCAACATGCTGTATGCGGCAGTGTCGAAATACCACACCAGGATTTTACTTCGAAAATTGTTACTAGTGGTCCAGTAAGAAAAAAAGCTATAGTCAATCTGTTGTGTAGGTTTTAGCAAGTCAGAGTAGAAAATGAAAAGGATCAGAAATGCAAGCAGAGGCATCTGATATGTGCATTCTTGAATGCACATATCAAAGAAGACCAGAAAGACTACAGAAAGAGAAGAATAAGCGGTCACATGAGACACAATTATTTCCACTCAAAGGTTATCTGAATTGCAAACTCAGTGAATTATTTGTAAATTAATCTTGTTATATTAAGCTGTGTTCAACAGGCACATACTCATCAAAATGACTCACGAATTCCTTAAATACCATCTAACCTAATTGGCAGCACGTCTCAAATCAGTGAAATGTCGTAATTAACACTGCTTAAGCTATAATTCACTCACTTGAATAGCCAAACTTTAGGATTCCTTTCCAGCACAGGTGACCGTAACAACCTTAGGAATATCTTTCCAAACTAATCCACTTAAACTCACCCAGAGATATTCTTCGACGTTTGAAGTTTCGGGCAAATCTTTCAACATCTAACACACGTTCAGCTTGGTCCCGCTACAACAGAAACACACTTAAGAAATCTGCCCAACAAGAACGATGGATCAAATCTCTTTGAAACCCTAAATGCATCAAGGTATCATAAATAACACCGTGTTCCTTACACATCAATTTCTGCATGGCTCCATTGGTGATGCAACATTGTTACTGGTTGACATTCTGGAGTGTGCAAACTCTATGATAAACATTCCGTTTAGCATCTGTCATTTACACTGTTCCTGTAGCTTGCTTGACACTCATTGTAAAAACGTTAAATGACTGGGCGCGTTTGTAATACTTTGACATTTGCAGAGCGAATAGAGGTGCTTAAACTTCTAGGAAATAAGGAAATTCAGTCGTCAATTGGCTTGTAATTCGGTGACAATTAATGTCAGATTTCACAAATCCAGAAAAGCAAAGAAAAGAGAATCACCGAGGATTGGCAGAACAACAGCAATCCAGACAGAAAGCGCAAATGAAGTGGCCAATCTGAAGTTGTTGAGGATGCACTGCTATGTTGGTTCTCTCAAGTTCGTAAATTTGTTTTACACTTCTAATTTAACGCTTTGATTTTTTCCTTAACCTGAAGGGTTACGTTACTGCAGGCATTATAGTATGCAGGCTAGATCTCTATTATTAAATATTAGTACATTTAGCCACTATTACACAGTACGTGCGAACTTCTCTTACGTGTATAAGCTGATTAAGTGCATGGGTTCAAGACACTCCCGAGGCTATGCGTTATGTGATGTCGACTGTATAAAGTTACAGTGCATCAGAAATGTCACTTGTAAAAAATACTGTAGAATACTTCAGATGCAGCTTGTTGATACCAAGAATCTGTAGCAAGAACAATCAGTCTTCATTCAGTCTACTTGCCTGTGAAGTTCCATACTTTGATGAAACGAATGCCTTGACTGAGTTCGGGGTGGATGTTTGAAAATGGTGGCCCAACCGAACTCGACCGAGTTCGGCGCCAAAAGATGGATGCATTCCACGGCCACCAACGGGTGATGGCATGACTAGATTGCACTGTGCCTGTGACAGAAGATGCTGTACAGATTCCTCTGGAAGTTTCGGTAAGTCTTGCATCGACTGCAGGAAACACAAATAACCAACTGAATGCATCTTTGGTAAAGTGGTCCGGCTGGAATGCTAATGGAAAGAAACAACCTCGTAACTGAACATCACATTTTATCCAACAGTCAACCATTTTTTATGATAAGGTCATTTTCCAAAGCCGAATAAAATCTGAGGTCCATGTCTTGGTTGCGTTATATGCGAATCTGAATTGCAACAAGATTTATAAGGATGTTTCAGTGCTTAAAAAAGAGGATCTAAAGTCTTTTCTACACTTGACCAACATCCATTACATAAATGGAAAAATTGATTAAACTCATAGATAGATCAGAAAAGAATGACCACAGATGCAATAAACTGGTAATGCATCACTTACACCTTTAGGTGATCACTGATCAATAGAGTTACAATAGATGTAACAAGAGTAAAAAATGCTGATGCATTGAAACAGTCTAGTATTGTATTGTATTGTATTTTCGTTTATTCAAAACTGGCTGTCATAACGCAGCCAATGACAAAACTGCGTAACTTATGGTTATTTAATTGCTGAGACTCAACAGCTTACAATTTACATGCTCAATGACTAGATGTAATCACCAATCAACTGATACCATTCAAATTTGGTCTTTCAAAAATTGGAAAATTTCTTGAAACACAACTTCAACATAAATAAAAAAAATTTAAAAACTAAATGAAAGCAATTTCTACTTGGTAATGTATAAACATTCCCAGTAATAAAGTAAGGCATAGTAGAAAGAGTTGACCAAGATGCACTTACGAGATCTGGCATTCGATGTGAACTACTCAATCCACTGGAACTGATGCATGGAATCTCGGCCTTAATAGACGTAAAGACTTGTCTTGGTGACGTTTGGTTTAGAAAAGACTGTCCCGACGAAGGAATGGACAGCGTATTAAACATATTCGAATCCAGATACGATTGTGACACAGGTGACATCACAAGTGACGGTACAGGTGTCACTGGTGACACTGGGGCCGATTCGACAACTGTCAGTGGTGTCTCGCTGGGAGACAGCAACCTGCTAGGAAAACTAGATGGAAGCAAGTTTCTGGATATAACAGAGACCGACTCTGAAACGGTAGCCAATGACGACACTGGAGACGAGTTTATCGTCGTCACCGGCTGACTCGTTACCAGTGACGGACTTTGGTTCGTCATCGGCACTGGTAATTGTTTAGCTGATGTTAACTGCTGAGAAACCAGCTGCTTCCCAGCTCCTTGCTGGGACACCATTTGCTGAGTTGCCAGCTGCTGGTGTCCCAGCTGCTGAGACGAAAAGTGTTGCTGAACGAGTTGCTGCGAGGCCAGCTGCTGAGAAATCAGCTGCTGCTGGGATGCCAGCTGCTGTGAGTTTTGCTGAGTGCGCTGCTGAAGCTCAATCTGGACCTGAGCAGCTCTCAACTGCTCCTGACGAAGGGCCAACTGCAGCATCTGTAAATACGTAAGCAAACGTAACAAAGCCGTAATGAAGTTAGAAAACTTAACTCTTAGTTTCTGAAAAGACACTGCAAGCTAGCTATCGTCGTACAACTGCTGACAAGATTCTCTTACGTGAACCTATGAACTCTGCTCTTCTACATCCGCGCACTCTTAAAATAGGTATCCGGACAATTCCCCGGACATTCCCCCGAACAGTAAGTAGGTAACTCTAGCATTGTCAATGACAACTGTCATTAATCCAACTTCTATTGAAGCATAGACCTTCTTTCATCAATCCAACTTCCATTTAAGCAAAAAAATTCTTTCATCAATCCAATTTCTATTTAAACAAAGAATTTTCTTCATAAATCCAGCTGCTATTTAAGAATAGAATTTCTTTCGTCAATCCAACTTCTTTTTAACCATAGAATTTGTTTCATCAATCCAGCTTCTATTTAAGAAATAAAATTCTTTCATCAATCCAACTTAGAACTACTGAAGAAGAGAATTATTTTGATCAGTCCAACTTTGGGGGAAAACGTCTGTGGGGAATTGACCGGGGGGAAATGTCCTAGAGACCTAGACCCCTTAAAATGTCACCTTTTCATCTTATATAGAATTTGAATTTGCTCTAAAGAGTCTTCACTCAAGGTCAATTGCAGTATTCCTAGGTACAATACGGCCCTTGATATTTATCAATTGCCCTTCTTCAATTCATTTTCTATAGAATGCCCCAAGGCAATGTCAACCAACCGGACTCGGAAACTGTATGGAAGCACCTGATTGATAGAAGAGGCTAAACAAATCACCATACTATATTTATGGACTTACAAATTGCCTCCCACAGTACAACCAGCTTACAGTCATGTAAAGGCGAACCATCACGTTGCTTCAAATGTCTTTCAGGCATAGCATTCCAACACCTGTAGTTGTCTCTGTCACTTTCTCTTGATACAACAGGTTTTAAATCTTTGACACAACAGCGAAAGGAGCCACAATACTCTCGGCACTCTGCTACAACAATCCCCTATAAATTCTCTGATTCTTTACACGAAAGCTTGATTGTAAGCTGCTCCAAGACTAAAACTAGAAACGGTGCCATTTTGGTAGCAAAATGCATTGCATTAAGCTGGTCAATGTAGATTGGTATATATGGCATTTTATTGTCTATCAGCAAGCTACTTCACTCACTTGTTCAATCCACTCACATGTAAATGTACCAGGTCAAACTTATGCTCAGCTTACACTTCTCTCGCATTTGTCTCATCCTTTCAAAGAAACTGTTGTGATTTCTTTATCTCTTCACAAAGAATTCACTAGCACCAAATATGTTAATCATTCTCCTTCTCTTACTTGCAAACGAAATTAAAGACGTCTTTTTATAGCAACCTGCACATTTTAGGTGAATTTGTTAATTAGTGCGATCTAAGTGTCCGATTAATTACAATAACAATTACAGACAATAATGACCTGCAATTGAGTCTGTTGTATCTGCAGAGCAATCTGTTGTGAAATAATCTGCATTTCCTGTGGAGACATAACCTGAAAACCGATGGTCGACAGATCCATAGGAAGCTGAAACAGTGCAAGATGCAAACGAGTTAAAACTGAACGAGTTAAAAACTGAACGAGTTAAAAACTGATTGACCTAATCAGTGGATACAACAAAAGAGATGGTGGCATAGACAAGGACAAAAGACCTAAAACAAAAGGTTTCCTTCTCTCTCAGTCTCCTCTGTGATGATGGCACAGACAAATGAAGTAAACACTAAGCTTCCTCTGTCAGTCAGTCAGTCAGTCAGTCAGTCAGTCAGTCAGTCAGTCAGTCAGTCAGTCAGTCAGTCAGTCTGTGTCTGTCTGTCTGTCTGTCTGACATACAAATTTCTCTCTTTCTTCCAGTCTGTCTGTGTTTCCGTCTGTTTGTGTCTGTCTGTCCATGACTACACAGGTCTTTAGGGGTTCAGTGAATTAGGGGTAAAGCACGTAGTGAATGCTCACACTAGCAGAAAGGGGTCCAATCTAAAACAGTGCCTGCATTGTTCACGTATAAGTCTAACACACTGAGGTATTACTTCACAAAGTATTCGATCGTTTTTAAAATGAAAAAATCTTCCTGTATTACTATCTCCTGTAATTTTTTTTTACTAAGCACCACGACCTATTGGTAGAGTATCAATCGATGGAGCTGAACAATTGCGTGTGAAGGACTTGTACAAGCTACCTACACACTACACAGCAACCATCTAAGGGAAGACTTGAACTCATACTCTGCATGTTAACAAGACGAGCACTCAAACCAGTTGGCTACTGTGTCACACATGTTACTTTTAATTATTATTATTATTATTATTATTATTTTTACCCAAGGTAGTACTAATCCCTCAGGCTATCAAAACTAATATCCGGAGAAAGAGAGATGGTTTTCTGGAACGGTTTATCCCTCGGCAAGATCCGGCTCCGGCTGTATAAAAGAGCCACGAAAGGCAATCGCGTTAAAGCGCTGTATAGCTACTGACAAGCGCTGGATATTATTATTATTATTATTATTATTTATTATTATTATTATTATTATATTATTATTATTATTATTATTGATCAGTAACATCTATCTATGGTGCCGGAGTCAATTGCACAAGACATCAAAAGATGGCAAATTTTAAGAAATAGGCAGAAAATTAAGGATCTGCATTACCTGAAATAGCGATTGATTGTATGAGTCTGGCAGACCATTGTTCACAAGCGCTGGACTGGACGACATCTCATCACCTGTGTCACTGCCTTCAGACTTAACAATCACTACAACGCCAAACAATATACAGGTAACTTAGTTTTTACGTAGACCTGATCTAATGGCTTCTTTGGCTTACAAACGGGGCAGGGTCATGGTTGAATGGTAATACACGGGCACGAAGAACAGAAGGACGCGGGCTCGACACTGCTGGCCCCATAAGGTTGACTCAGCCTTCCACTCCCTAGGGGCAATCATTTCAACCATACAGAACCTCTTCATGAAATGTCTACTCCATGCCCGACCTTGGAAAAATTCATTTATTCACGTGGAATGCTTAAAACAACTGTCCGACAGTTGTAGGTCTCCAGTACGGTTAAACTTCTTTTTAGAAAGACTCAGAATGCAACAGCTAACTTTAGGATGTGTTACAATCGCATCTGAGAGGTTCATATGAGGTAGTATTCAAAGTTCTGCAATAATACGTTTCAATGGCTGGAGGTTTGACAAAGAGGACATGATGCTGGTAAGCAGAGTGATGTTAAGCAATGGCAAGCACGGTTAGTACTGCACATAAGTGGGCAATGGTCTCTGGAATACTGAGCCAATTCAGTCCCCCATCCCAACACAGTCACCCGTAATGAGTGTTAAATATAAGCTTTAAGTGCTACCCATGCACCATCCCACTACACACAAACTACTTAACATTCTCCACAACTCTAACAAAATCTAGGTTAGTCAGAGGTAACTATGGGAGGTGCCTAAAAGCTGCCATGCAATACATATCCAAACTGACATATCTAAACTACAAGACCCACCTTTACATGGACTAGATAGCCAGGCTTCAGGGCATTAGTGAAGTCCCAAGAACAGTAATAACTCACTTCATCATAACACGAATTCTCATACAATACAGTTAGAACATGGATCCCAAAATTAGTTTAAGTGACAGAAAATAACCTCAATACAACATGCTCTCATTAAGAATTGGTTCCTATTACTGGACCCAAAGACAGCTTTACAATAAGTTTCTGCTGTACTTTACAATCAAATACAATACATGAACAATAACAAAACTTTGGACCAATCTAGACATTCAAAGTCTGTAAGCAACATTTCCAAGGAACAGATAAACAGTAGAGCAGCTAGATCAGAGGAATATTTCAAACAATACAATACAAATGGATTTGATATTACCCTCCTTCACAATTTCATAAGTACATGCATAACCATATGACATAACATCGACATTGCAGAGCAATTGTGCGTGAAGGACTTCTTCAAGGTCCTTACACAGTGACTGCCTGAGGAGGCTTGAACCGTGCTCTCCACATTACAGGTCGAGAGTCCTATCCACTTGGCTACCATAGAACCCCAAATAAGCAAAGCTCTGATTTATTGCGTAATGATATAACATTCTGATCATGCAGTAATAAATAACACATATCACACACACGAACCTCACACACATTCAAGTTCAAAGGTCACTGCTATGCGGCACCAGATGAAAGGCATCAGGAACTGGACTTCCATCATCCCAGAACTAGGATACTGGAGAAACTCTCCACTGATTCCAGTTATGGACCCACGGCACAGGTAGAGATCAAAGAACAGGTAAATGTCAAAGGATTTGCTACATAACACGCAGATAGTGATACAGCCAGCGGGACACTTAGACTAACAAACAGAGATTTTATCGTATATACATATGTAGCAGAATGCGTGTGTCATGCAAAGCACATGTAAAGATCAAAAGGTCATAGATACATACATAGATGCATGCTTGTATGTATGTATGAATATATGTATGTATGAATGTATGTATGTATGTATTTATGCACAATGCATGCATACATATATATGTATAGATGTATATGAATGTCATTATTTTTATATATGTAAAATATGCATATATGAACATAATTATGTCCATGAATATATGTCCAAGTATGCTAATAGTATGCATAGTATGCAACTATGTCCAAGCAAGTATTTCCATGCATTTATTGATCATTCATGTATGTCCATGTAAGCATTTATGTACATATGCACAATGCACATGTGAACATGCATGCGCATTGTACAAACATGTATGCATGTACATACACGTACCATGTAGGCGGGAATAATACAGTGTTCACTTATGACCTCTAGAATACTCATACATACATAAGCATGCATAGTTATGCATATCAAGCATACATTGGCTGGACGCATATCACGCACAAACTAAGACTGATGAGAATGTGCCAGCGCTTGCATTTCCATATATTGGAAGCCACAACATTCGTGCCATGTGCTTGCTTCTGCTGGAAGATTTATCCATGGCTGACCATTTGAACACAAGAGCTGCTTCTTCTATCAGCCAACCAACCAAATACAAGTCCTAAGGTACAAAACGATATCGTTTACTGCTTCTGTGCCCTTGTTAATCACACTTGCTGAAAAAAGGCTTATATGTTATTGTTCATATTGTGACATCAGTAAGCAGGACCTTGGTCCTTGTAGGTTTTTTCCCTGTTTTTCTCTGACAACCTTTATTCGACTTATTGACTGTATTTCAGCTTGTTTGTTTGATGGGATCAATAAAATTTATGGTTATGGTTATGTACCTGTTACTAGAAATTTATATAGCACCCTTCAGAACATCTCACAAGGTACAGAAACATGACTAAAGATCATGTAAAGATATTGTCGGCTCTATAGATAAAACAGATCTAAAGATGTTAAACTCAAGGCCAGATGGAAATGATTCTGCAAGTCTATCTCAGCAGCACTTCAAAGTTCAGAATCATCAGCTCTGGACAGCCAGCACTCAAAACCTACGGGACAACGTTGGACAACCGTATTAGTGGACAACCTACCAAAATATTTGCAACACATGGAAAACGTGGAACTGGCTTCTTTTAGACATGGAAAGAATTCAATTCATGGTACTTGCATGCATTCATGCATGTACACACAGACTCACACACAGACTCACACACACAGACTCACACAAACAGACTCACACACAGACTCACACACAGACTCACACAAACAGACTCACACACAGACTCACACACAGACTCACACACAGACTCACACACAGACTCACACAAACAGACTCACACAAACAGACTCACACGCAGACTCACACACAGACTCACACACACAGACTCACACACACAGACTCACACACACAGACTCACACACACACACACACATTCACACACACACACACGCATGCATGCATGAAGCTTGTATGCATAAATGTATGAAACTGAAAATTTGTATAATTTGCCTTTGAAGTAACTGTCAAATACTGCTCACTAGCCTAACCAAGTTCATTAAGACTGCTTGCTAAGTTCATATTTCATGAAACACGTATTCAAGTAACAGGAGAAATTGCTATTAATGGGCTCTCACACACACAATCATAGAACCCAAGCGCGTCCCATCCAGGGCTAAAAACTGACACTATGTTCCTTTGCATGTATGTATGCAAGTATGTATGCAAGTATGTATGTATGCATGCATGTACATTAAACATATATGTATAAAAAAGGAAGCCCCTACAAAATCGTTATTATTTTTAACAATAATCAAACAATGTCAATGAAATTCATGAAATTTATAGCTAAATAGCAGGCAATGTAAAAAAATTACAATTTGTACTCAAACTGTCCGCCTTCAGCTTCTACGCATGCGCGAAGTCGCTTGCGCCATTCACGCACCGCCGAGTCAATAATTCGCTGGTCAAGATCGTTCCAAGCTTGCATGATTCGCTTACGAAGATCTTCAACATCACGGACCTTTGCTTTGTACACCATTTCCTGCATGCATCCCCATATTTGATAATCTACGGGATTCAGATCTCGGCTGTTAGGGGGCCATAGTGTTGGAATTATGAAGTCAGGAGTTTCCTTCGTCAGAAGTGCAACCGTTTCTCGAGCTCTGTGCACTGGAACACCATCTTGCTGGGAAATGTAAAATTCAGAGAATTATCGAATTTCAGGTAGAAGGTCTTCCATGAGTAAAACATCTCTGTAGTATTGGCCGTTGATTTTAACCCCGGTTCAACAAAGTGAATTGACGTGCGCCCCAGAGAAGAAACACCGACTGACACCATCAGGGATTTGCTAAACGTCGGACGTGTGCGTAAAAGGCGGTCGGCTGCAATATCACTCTTTCGAGTTCCAACTGCTACATACAGACGATAATTTTGAGCATTGCTAGGAGAAGCAACTGTGAATAATTTTTCGTCAGTAAACCAGATGAAATGCACTAGGCTAGCTGGGTAGCGACGCAACAAAAGGCGACTGCGGTGCGTGAATGGTGCAAGCGACTTCGCGCATGCGTAGAAGCTGAAGGCGGACAGTTTGAGTACAAATTGTAAATTGTTTTACATTGCCTGCTATTTAGCTATAAATTTCATGAATTTCATTGACATTGTTTGAATATTGTTAAAAATAATAACGATTTTGTAGGGGCTTCCTTTTGTATGCCTCAAACATATATGTATTAATGTATATATATGTATGTATGGATGTATGTATGCATGCATTAATGTATGTATGTATGCATGCATATACATAATATTAAGCAACTTTTGCAGCAGCTTATTTTTATTGTTCTCGGCTAACCAGTCCTAACATTTGTAGGATAAGGAACCATGACACATTAAAGAGTCCCTGGAAGCAGTCTTTCAGCAACACAATGCCTCTAAAGTGTTCATCCAGACCAACAGTCAACAGATGGTCAAGGAAACTGACTTAACAAAACCGCACACAAATTGGATACTAGAAGTAACATCAGGTATTAACAATAGGATTCAATAGGCCATAAAGAAATACTGTGGAGAAATACTGCGGCCAGAATACTAAAATATAGTGCTGGTTTCAGTGGACATTCACTTTGCAAAAGGAGGAGCTAGTTGCAAAATACAGATCTTTTCTATATAAAGCATATCCACCAGTATTGAGCAACTGATTCAAATTCCTAGAAATAAGTCTGGCTTTGGACATAGTCCTTAACTGTGGCCAGAAAATCTGTGTTGGCAGCCATTTCTCATAGATACTGCAATCATGAATCATGTTACCAGTATTGTAACATATGGCTACACTTAATGCATTATCTACCCCATTATGTACCCCACTAACAATAGCTCTATGGCATGCAGACCCATGACATACAGCCCAGGGTTAAACGTCTTTGGCTGAAGCAACACTGGTCAATCATTCAATCCATTCATGCATTTTTCAAGTGAGTCAATCAATATATCACCATTTGTGGTCACACAACTCAAAATGCAACCACAACATTTGGAGTTATAGTTGTATTTTAAAAATAAAATAATGCACAGAGACAAAGCTAACTGGGAAAACAATTTCAAGCTGATGGCATTTCCAAATAAACACAGACAACTGCATAGAAGATCAGATAACAGCATGAAAGGCAGTCATTCAAAATTCCACAAATTCTTCATTCATTCACCAATCTCGCGGTTCACCACTATCATCTGCCTCAAGCCCCTCTGTTTATATTCAATCAAGCTTTCTACTCCAAGATAAAGTCTCACCATATCAAGAAAGCCTACTTTATCCTGCAGTATAACTCCTCCACCTCTCTAATCCCACACAAAACTTGCCTTAACGGTTCCTCTGCCTCCATCTAGTCCTCGTCTTCTAACAACCGGCCTTGGTTCTTCTCTTTGTACCTCTGGACAACCCCTCTGAACGCTCGTGAATAAGTTGGTGCCCTGCTCTTACCCGTTATTAGCGCTATAGTATTTCAATGTTTACTGTTGCGGTTTTACCCTTAATATCGCTCAGTAAACGTGCTTAGTACTTTATATCCTTCCTGCGTACATGAAACGTCTTAAATGTTTCCCTAAGTGAATCATTGTTAAATTCGTTAATTACCTGAAGCCGATGAAGGATTGTCAGTTTCGGAAGATGGTAGAAGCATTTCTGTGAGAAATGAACAATAACTGTTTCGTGTCAGATAACCGAAGCTGACAGGCCAAAGCTTCAATTCAAATATTCAACGCTTCGTTGACTGTGGACAGGCGTTCATTCTACGACATAGAAACGCCAAATGCTATACTCTTCCCTTTTCCCAATTCCATGCGATGTGGAACTGGAGAATCGGGCTCGAATCCCTCGCAGAGAATAAGACCCGTTCGTTCATGGAGTCTATTGATATTATTCAAGGCATTATAAGAATCTCGGCCAGGACCACTTCCCTCGATGGTGCCTACCAATAAATGACCCGTCGAAATTTGTTCTCCTTTCGCTTCTAACGAGTGAAGCGCCGTAACGTTATAACTTATAATGATTCCACTTGTATCGGGGTTGTATTCAAGCCTCAAGCTCCATCATTCGTTGTAGCTTCAGAATAGCCTACAGGTATTAACGACAGGAGTTGAGGAGACCTCAGTGATCCTGTCCTAGACAAGAAAAGAACTGAAACGTGGGCTTCAGGATAAACCGGAACGCCGCCTCCAGGCGCCATGTTAATAAAAGAAGGAACCGATACGGCGTTGCGGTCGTCAGAAAACGAACCGGAACGCCATTTCGGTGCGTTCCGGTCCCAACAGATCCCTGGGAGACCTATGAGTCGCTATAAATGCTCGGAGATTAGCCAAAAATAATCGGTAAGTGTGTTCGGTAACGCTGAGTTACATAATAGAGACCTAATTTAGACTGTCCACGTAATTCTGACTGCACTAATGGTAACTGAACAATGCGGACGGTAGGCAAACATAGCCTAATGTAGAAGTGTAGGCCTATACTTAGGCCTATAACCTACCCAAATATATAATACATAGCCTAGGCCTATTGCAATTTGCAAGTAGGCCTACACGTGCATAGACCAACGTTCATCATAATAAGACTTATAGGCATAAGCCTACAGTCAGTGTGATTCTCGTTAACGATAACGATAACGAAAATGTTCGTTAACGAAAATAAAATGATTTCGTTAACGATAACTATAACTAAAAAATATCATTAACTATAACTATAACGAAAATAACAATAACGAAAATTCATCTTTATTTTCGTTAATACAAAAAATAAAAACAGGAAGTGCAATATGGATGATTCGACATAAATGAGAACGGAAAAAATGCGATATTTTTATCCATCTAGTTTAACTTGCGGAAATCTTGCAATCTTGCAATCTTGCTTGCTTGAGCCACAGGCTAAAAAGTCAAATCTTGCGACGACTAATTCGATCACTTACAATCATTCAATCGTCGTGAAACTTGGCAGATAGACTCGCCCTCGCAGACACTTCATTCTATCAAAATTTCAGCTCCCCAAAAAAGGCTAGCTTATAGAATCGGGGACTCAACTTTTCGAATCGGGGAATCCCCTTTTCCGATACGCAGCGTTGCCATTGGCCAGCGTTGCCATTGGCCGCAACAGAAACGGGCGCGCTGCATCATTAAACGGACGCTATGTTGTAAAATGAACGCGGACTATATATTTGTAGAGGTAACTGCTTCATAAGACGCATTATAGGATACTAGATGGATATAGTAAAAAACTTTGTTTTTACGGGCTGTATTTTCTTATCCATCTAGTTTAACTTGCGGAAATCTTGTAATCTTGTAATCTTGTTTGAGCCACAGGCTAAAAAGTCAAATCTTGCGGCGACTAATTCGATCACTTACAATCATTCAATCGTCGTGAAACTTGGCAGATAGACTCGCCCTCGCAGACACTTCATTCTATCAAAATTTCAGCTCCCCAAAAAAGGCTAGCTTATAGAATCGGGGACTCAACTTTTCGAATCGGGGAATCCCCTTTTCCGATACGCAGCGTTGTCATTGGCCAGCGTTGTGATTGGCCGCAGTCGTAAAATGAACGCGGACTATATATTTGTAGAGGTAACTGCTTCGTAAGACGCATTATAGAATACTAGATGGATATAGTAAAAAACTTGGTTTTTACGAGCTGTATTTTATTATCCATCTAGTTTAACTTGCGGGAATCTTGCTTGCTTGCTTGATTGAGCCACAGGCTAAAAAGTCAAATCTTGCGACGACTAGTTCGATCACTTACAATCATTCAATCGTCGTGAAACTTGGCATATAGACTCGCCCTCGCACACACTTCATTCTATCAAAATTTCAGCTCCCCAAAAAGGCTAGCTTATAGAATCGGGGACTAAACTTTTCGAATCGGGGAATCCCTTTTCCGATACGGAGCGTTGTGATTGGCCAGCGTTGTGATTGGCCGCAGTCGTAAAATGAACGCGGACTATATATTTGTAGAGGTAACTGCTTCGTAAGACGCATTATAGGATACTAGATGGATATAGTAAAAAACTTTGTTTTTACGGGCTGTATTTTATTATTATGCAATTTGTCATCTACTTTGGAAATTCGTTTATTCATGAAGCTGAATGCACCCATGCTTAAAAGGCCTTCAAAGCTCTGAGCAAATTGTGAAACAGCGTGTTGATACGCACAATTTCACTTAGGCCTATAGCCTTAATTATTTTAACAAAGTAGTAACTAAAATTAACTAAAATAAAAATTCATTAACTGTAACTAGGCCTATAACTATAACTAAAAATAATACTAACTATAACTATAACTAAAATTTAAAAAGCCATTAACTATGACTGTAAAAGTCTGTAAGTCTGTAACTATAACTAAAATAAAATCTGAAAGGAGAATCACACTGTACACAGTAGTCTTATATATAGGTCTAAATAAATGTAATTTAATGTTAATCTCTGGAAATAACCCAGCGTTACACGCGTTTGTGTATGACCCAATAGGCGTAATATAGTCTTCGTGTCTACACAGACATTTTAAAATACTGTGCAATATTACAGAGGAGAGATAGACCTACGTAAAGACAGGATAAATTCTGATTTGACTCCTATAGAATTTCCAAAATATGGCATGCACTGAACTTGAAGGCATTTATTTTATATAGATTTTAAATACATAGGGCTAGGCCTAAGCATGCATAAGATATAGCCTAGCCTAGTCTATTAGTCATAGCCAGGGCTGTTAAAGGCTTGGTTTTTTGGTGTTTGGTTTTTTTTGGTTTTAAAAAAAAAAACAAAAAACCAAAAATCTGAAAATTTTGGTTTTTTGGTTTTTTACAAATTTCAAAATTATAAATGCCAAAAATGTCGTCTCTTGGAAATTGTTGTTTGGTCTTTGTTAACTTCGTTTTATGACATTCTACGGTTCTACTATTCTAGTTAATTTCATTTATATGCATCTGATTAATTTGAACGGTATTATGCCATTTTTATGAGTTTTATGATCCGAAATAGGAAAATCTCGAAAACAAAAAACCAAAAAACCAAATAAAACCAAAAACCAAAAAACCAACTTTTCATTTTGAAAAAAGTTTGGTTTTTTGCACCTCTGGTCATAGCCTACGTTAGTTTTCTCGAACCCTGAGAACGTAGACGACTATAATACTAGGCTACGTGTAGGCCTAATTGATACACGACGTGGTTAACGTGATTTCGAGTTCTTGGCATAGTAGCCTACCACCAAGAATTCTCATTACTCAGCCGTTGCCTCGGAGTCTCTGACTGTTTCATTCTGCATGGTTAACCGTTGATTTTGACTTAGATCTATCATCGAACTTGGCCATACCTGCCTCATCGGCTTTGTTTTCCACCTGGGAATACCCTATAAGCTATTACGCACGACGTAGCTCTTGCACCCTGGAGAAATCCCTAAATTAAACCTACGATTGCCGATAGATGGCGTGTCGACAACATTAGCCCTGATCGTGTTGGGCCAAATTCTCCGAAACTCAATTTTATCTTGTCCTAATGTGCAGATTACCTGTCAGTGTCGACAACATTTCAAATAATTTAATAGGCTATTTGTTGAATTCCAATTCTTGGTTTTATCATGCTTTACGCCAATAGCAGCATCTTGATTCAGTTTACTTATTTATTTGGATTTTTTGCATCAGCCAGTAGGCTACATCGAGCTACTTAGGCCTAGGCCTATATGTAGCATCTCTATCTCGGTTAATTAAGCTTAGTCTGTAACAGTGTGATTCTCGTTAACGATAACGATAACGAAAATGTTCGTTAACGAAAATAAAATGATTTCGTTAACGATAACTATAACTATAACTAAAAATATCATTAACTATAACTATAACTATAACGAAAATAACAATAACGAAAATTCATCTTTATTTTCGTTAATACAAAAAATAAAAATAGGAAGTACAATACTGATGATTCGACATAAATGAGAACGAAAAATTGCGATATTTTTATTATGCAATTTGTCAGTACTTTGGAAACTCGTGTATTCATGAAGCTGAATGCACCTATGCTTCAAAGGCTTTCAAAGCTCTGAGCAAATAATACAGCGTGTAAATACGCACAATTTTATTTATAGCCTTAAGTTAATTATTGTAACTAAGTAGTAACTAAAATTAACTAAAATAAAAATCCATTAACTATAACTATAACTATAACTAAAAAATATTACTAACTATAACTATAACTATAACTAAAATAAAAAACCATTAACTATAACTGTAACTATAACTAAAATAAAATCTGTAAGGAGAATCACACTGGTCTGTAAAATTCAGCCGATTTTGTAACAAGTCATTCATGTTTTCGGTCATTTTATCGAGCACAAATCCTAAAGTACTGGATGCATTGCATATTTTGCTCCTTTAATAATTTGCCTAACGACGCCATTTGTGGTGGATTGGAGACCTAATTGGCCTAATGTCTGACAGTTTGTCAGTTCTTGCTCAATTGTAAAGCTAGCCTAGAGATACAATGGGGCAAGGTAATTTCTTATTTCACCGTTCGTTTGGCCAACATTTGTATGTATTGTAGGCCTCTATGTAGGCCCTATGTATATATGTGTGTATGTATGTATGTATGTATGTATGTATGTATGCATGTATGTATTTATATATGTATGTATGTATGTATGTATGTAGGCCTATGTATGTACTGTATGTATGTATGTATGTATGTAGGCCTATGTATGTATGTTTGTATGTATGCATATATGTATGTATGTATGTATGTATACGTAAGGCGCTCACTGTCGAAGATACACTAGCAGTTTACTTTTCTCTAGCCTTTAACCTAATAATAGTTTAACTGTGAATTCTTGCAATGTTAGTCGTTTCAGATATGACTTTCCATTGAAAATCAATTAATGAAACGACTTCTTAAGAATTGATGCGCCTGTCGTGTTACATATCCGACCTCTGCCTGACCCCTTTGCATCATGACCTGGAACCGATTTTGGCCCTATCTACCCATCTATTTTGTTTTGACAAAGCGTCTGTGAATACGCTGGTTCCGTGACTACGCTATTTGGACGCTGTTGAAATCTCGAGATCACGATTACGAGACCTGGCAGACCTACGATAGCGCTCTTGTAAATTGTATAATTACCCGTCTTCTTCGACTAAAATTTAGGAAACTTTGACCCGCGAACATACTTACGTACAACGGAAAAATCAAACTCTTTTATCCTCCGAAAGCATCAGGAAAGTCTCGTCTTCGTACTTAAGCCAACGGGGAGTTCGCTACACGTGAGGACGCCGTGCGTTTGGTACTTACAGAGGGGATAAAAAATGTCGGTGGGTCCAAGTGGGATACGACACGCGACGCACTCAGATCAGGCTGTGCCTTGGCGAAGACTAATTTATACGCGGTAAACGACGTCGGAAAGGCGGCTTCGATCGTCTATTAGTATGCATTTATGCATGTATACACTGTGAGGAGGCAATGCGTCGTCGTCGGCGGCGTCGACTGCCTCCACCAATGCTGGCGTCCTCTCTCGTCCGCGAACGCTGTATAATTGAACAATTCTATTCATTGCATGCATTAGGACCCGACTATGCGTAAGGCCGCTCCATAATAGCGTTGGCGCGTTCATTTTCATATCAAATGACGGCCTTAATGCGGGCGGACGTGAGTCGTGGAAGGGGGAAGCGGGCGAGGGGCTGGGAGGAGGGAAAGAACAGGCGGGTCTCGGGAGGGAGCGCTTTTAGTATGCAGAATGCATTACGCCGGTCGTATAATGAGGCGCTGATCTATTAGCATATTATGGTAATGTAGGCAAACGCGGAGCGAATTATATATGCGGTATGCAAATATTGTCCGTCTGTATGCATGCTTAATGTAAATACATGCGCGCATGCTAATTCCGGCGCGTCGAGAATGTTTTGCGTGAGCATATATGCGTTGATGAGGAGGAGGTAGGAGGAGGGAGGGAGGAGAGAGAGAGAGAGAGAGAGAGAGAGAGAGAGAGAGAGAGAGAGAGAGAGAGAGAGGATAAGGGAGGGAAAAGGGAGGTGAGATGGGTCTGAGGTCCATGCAGGGTCTCGTGATAATCGTCACCGAAAGAGTCGATAGGTAGATCGATTTAGCCAGAGGACCATTGGTCCTCGTTGGTCTGTCGATGGTCCTTAATCTGAAGACCAAAGAGGCTGATGCCGCGCTCTATCATCTATGACAAAGAATTGGCTGTCTCGCGAAGCGTTGCTCTTCTGCCGAATAGAATAGGAATAGGCCTACCTATCATAATGGCGGATTGCGAATAACATAACATAACATAACATAACATAACATAACAAGGTTTTAAGTGGTTCAGAAGACATTTAGTCTGTGTTAGAACCACTGCTGAGAGAGAGAGAGAGAGAGAGAGAGAGAGAGAGAGAGAGAGAGAGAGAGAGAGAGAGAGAGAGAGAGAGAGAGAGAGAGAGAGAGAGAGAGAGAGAGAGAGAGAGAGAGAGAGAGAGAGAGAGAGAGAGAGAGAGAGAGAGAGAGAGAGAGAGAGACGGGATAAGGGAGGGAAAAATGAGTGCAAAAGCAAAGAAGTTAGGCCTACTATAAAATACAATACAAGTACAACTGAAATTCGAAAAAGCCCTTTTCAAAGTCCAGAAGTGCACAATGAGGCCTAAAATGCATGGAGCGTTAAGAACCTACCATGGCACAGACAGGAGAGATAATTTCTCAGCTCCGAGCGAGAGATAAGCATCGGTAAGAAAGTCTACTTTGCAACTGTCGTCCTAAATGACACCCACCTTAACAGCTAACTCTTCCCCCTCTGATCCTCTGGAAACCGGACTCGGACCTCCTTCGGACTACTCTCTCGGACAACCCTTCTGACTAGACGCAGCGCTCGTGAATAAGCTGGTGCCCTGCGCTTGGCTTTCGAGTGGCGCTTTAGAAGTTTGGAGGTTACGATTACGATTACGAGAGTCGCCAACATCAGAAAGTAGAGAGTACCGAAAGGAGGCAGCAGCAACTGTGAATGAGCGCCGGCTGCATGTATAGCCTATACATGCATGGTTCTGGAATTTCTATTTAATAGCGATGTGTAATCCACGCAGATTGATGTAAATGTAAATGTTTTGCTATAGCGACCGTATGCGGCAGCGACCATGCTCATTTTTCAATGAATTTATCAGATGAAACCCTTCACCACCACCGCTGCCCCTTTTAAATGGATGCCACGCCCTATACGGTCCTCATTCACGGACCCTGCTATAGGCGGAGATGCATATCTCTGAGATTTAGCCATGATCGGTAACTGATGACGACCCTTTGACGCTCACAATGAGTGCCTCGTAAAACAAGATGGCGACTTTGCGACGATTTCAGTATCTCCTACATGTCCTTCAGCCTACTGTTGCAAAAAAACTTGCAATATTGATTAGTTAGTCGTTAGCAGATTTACTATAGCGAGAATCGAACATAAACAGCCTTACTCTGCTTGGAATGTCAACGATATTTATATAACACTATCTCTATAATCATATCTCTAAGCCTATAATTATGTCTCTCTAATAATATCTCTATACTAGTATCTCTATAATAACATCTCCATGATAATAGTATCCTTATGCTAATATTTCTATACTAACATCTCTATAAATTATATCTCTATAATGACATCTCTGTAATAATAATATTATATCTACAATGATATCTTTATAATGATGTCTCTATAATACTTAATACACGGCAAAAGACGTCGGAAAATCAGGTCAACATCTAAAAGACATATCTTACGGACATATCTTCTGGATATTGGTTTTGGTGTGCCATCGGTTGATGCCTTATCCATCAGACACCGGCGCAATAGAAGTCACTAATTACAATTACAATACTAAAGACATCAGACGGGTCATGTGATCCGGTATAGACTGTGTATGACCGTGACCACTTCAGCTATCTAGCGAATAATAATATCTTTTCTTTAATTGATAAGCGCCTGACAAACGCACTGCGCTGTACATTTACATGTTATGCAATTTAAATCTTAACTACTAACAGAACAGACAGCCTGCAATACAACGGCGCTAATAGCAGCCTACAAAGCATGTCCGCCCTACGGAGCTCGAACTCGGTACCTCTCGGTCTCTGTGCCAGATGTTATCCAATGCGCTATCGGGCCCATATATATGAGAAAAGGAAAGGCTTGCGCATGATGCTGAATTTAGACAGTTTATAGGTATAATTATTGTTTTCGTGGTCCATAGTCTCCATAGACGAACTACGCAGAGTATTTTCCCAGTAAGAGGCAGTTCGCCGAACTAGCTCGCAGACGCACTGCGCGTGACAGACTATTATTATTAGTGCGCATTCATTAGGCGCCACTATAAACCAGCTATAGACAAACCATCAATCGATGGCGCTGAGCTATTGTGAGCGAATGAGTGTTTATACGTTTATTTAACGACCCCTTCACATCGAAGATGATTGGCGTCTGTTAGCGAAGGAGTGTATTTCCTTTTTAACGACTAGCTGTGTGGTAACAAAGACCATTAGCGTCGCCCTCCTCCTTTATCCAGGCTTGGGACTGACACTGTCAGAAAGTGAACAGTGGCGAAGTTGTTAGCGACGAAGTCTTGCTCAAGGTCCTTTTATACGTAGTAGCCGTCTCATTAGAGGCTGGAACCCTACTTTCCACGTAATAAATTAAGCGAGCGCTGTAACCAATCGTGTCCCACTAGTGATATACTGATATAATAATGATGTAAAAATAATAATAATAATAATAATAATAATAATAATAATAATGTAAAGAAAACGGGTTCTTCGTCTTCCGCTTCTCTCAGGATGGCGAGGGAAGGCGCGTGTCGCTCAGGATGGGAGCGTAAGTAGGACCTCCGTCGTCTTTCGAAGGGTTTCGCTTCTGCCAGCCGACTACCTAGTCAATGTCACCCTTCAGGGAAGTAATGCCAGACAGTTTCAATAGCTATCTTTATTTCAACCAACACACCGAGAAATTAGTAATCAACGCAACGCAACGCAAACTTTACACAAGAGCGGTGCTCTATATATACCCTCCCCGAGGCAGGGAAGAGGCTTGGCCTAGAGAGGCTGAGGCTACGAGGCTCGGCCTAGAGAGGCTGGGGCTACGAGGCTCGGGCTAGAGAGGCTCGGCCTAGAGAGGCTGGGCCTACGAGGCTGAGGCTAGAGAGGCTGAGGCTACGAGGCTCGGCCTAGAGAGGCTCGGGCTAGAGAGGCTGAGCCTACGAGGCTGAGGCTAGGGAGGCTCGGCCTAGAGAGGCTGGGCCTAGAGAGGCTGAGGCTAGAGAGGCTGAGGCTACGAGGCTCGGCCTAGAGAGGCTCGGGCTAGAGAGGCTGAGCCTACGAGGCTCGGCCTAGAGAGGCTGGGGCTACGAGGCTCGGCCTAGAGAGGCTCGGGCTAGAGAGGCTGAGGCTAGAGGGGTTTCCCCGGCGGCGACATGCCAAGACCAAGTGCAGGAAAATGGCGGCCACCCCAAAATTCGCCACATCCTCCCTCCGCCACGAATGGATATGTCCCTATATCCTGGCGACCCCCAGCAAGCACCCGAACACTTATCTCTAAGGAGCCAACGGGCCCTCGCAAAGTCTAAAATGTCCGCAGAACACGCGGGCAACGGCCCGTAAAAATATCAATAACTCTCGCCGAGACCTCCTCAAGTCCTAGGCACCTCACAGCCAATGTCTTCACAATTAAAAGGTCTATAAGCCTCGGGCACATCGCAGCCCAACTCCTGAAAATCAAAATGTCCCGGCAGCACTCAATCCCATCTATGCAATCAAAGGCAAATCAAAACAATCACAGCATAAAATAATGGCCAACGGCCCATAAAATGTCTACAATAATTCGCACAACAGCGGCCAACGGGCCAACAATCAAATTAAAATACAAATATAAAGCGACCGATTTACGGTAACAAGACAATATGCGATCTCAAAAAGCAAGAAAGCCAGGGTCTCTCGACGTTCAAAAGAACGGAGGGCTATCGCATCAGAGTCCGGACCGACGGGGCGAACATAACTCAGCCGATTCACGGCAATAAACGAACAAAAACCGCAGGCGTAGCCAAGGTCTCTCGACGTTCAAAAGAACGGAGGGCTCAACGCATTCCCCAGACAAAAGGCGTCTGGGGGAAGGAAGGGGACCGAGTCAGAGTCCGGGCCGACGAGGGGTGCCAGACAGCAGCACGCGACGAAGGCGCACACATCGGTCATCGTCCGTCGCTCGAAGACTCGCAGACATCGGAATCCTCTAGCGGTAGCGGGCCGGTAGGCGTACCGTCCGCTTCGGTCGTCGTTCCGTATCGTCGACTTCAGAGACTGAAGGCATCGCGGCGCTCGGGCCGAGTGCGTCAAAGATCGGAGCGGCGGCTCCGCCCGTCTCTTCGGAACTGTCGTCGTAGCTTGGCCGCAGCTTATCAATGTGTGCGATGAAAGGCTTCGAGTTCCGAGTCCTTCGCAGTCGATAGTTCACTGGCCCGGTCTGTTCCATCACGTAGAAAGGTCCGGTATACATCACGTAGAAAGGTCCGAGCCCATTTCGGACTCCGGCCCTGGTATCGTCGCGGCGTATAATACCAGACGCGGTCGCCCGGGGCGAACGCGGCTGGTCGCACCTTGAGGTCGTATTTCTTCTTGCGCCGTTCCGCGGAGACTCGCAAGTGTTCTCTCACCAAGCGGTAGGCACTCTCCACGCGCTCGGCGAAGTCCTGGACATAGGTGGAGTAGGTACCGGCTCGGCGGTCGTCATCCGGTGGCCTGCCATAGACCAGATCGATGGGAGCCCTGGTCTCCCGACCGAACATCAGGTAATTCGGCGTAAAGCCCGTAGCCTCATGCAGCGAAGCCCGGTATGCGGCGAGGACATGGGGCAAAACCTCGTCCCAATCGCGCTGATGGCTGCTAATTACCTTCCCCAGCATGGCATTCATGGTCCGGAAAAGTTCCCGAAACTGGTTTCCCACTATTTCCTTACACTTACTAAAACTACCACTGATCATCAGAAATATCAAGAACAGCATGATACTTATCGATCGTTCACCTACATGGTCGTTACTCGCTAATGGTCTGCGCCTAAGGGGCGATCTTACAGGGCGCGCATATTCCGTCTCAATTTTATGCGTGCTTCCCGACGTTCTGCCTATGTCCCTATCAGTCGCGGAAAACACATCTCTATATTCCTCAAGCAAAGCACCTAATCGTTCCCGTATCTCAGGCGGCACTTCTACGGGCAAATCCGCTAACAATTTATCAATTGGCGAAGCTTGGCCGACCGCGTCCTCGCCGCGGTTAGTCTCACACAATTCTACCTCTACAGGGTGCAGCTCTCCCAAGGGGCGATCCTTGGATAACCGGACTGGGTCTTCGCTCAAATTCACCACCCTTACCCGAGCATCTGCGTAGTCACCGACAACTACGCGGGCCAGATGGACCCCGGGTTGGATTTCCTTAGCCTCCGTCATCCAGGCTGGCGCTACGGTCGTTAAATCACCGTACATCGTCTTGACCGGGACATCCCTCTGGGACTTAGGGGAAACCAATACCTCCTCGGCGACGATCACGCGCCGGCACCAAATAGATCCATTACCCCTAACCAGGGAAATACGCCTGCGTCCCACAAATAAAGATCCCATACCAAACCCTAAGCGGCAGCGATGTTCTCTCAGCCAGTCCATACCTAACATGGGTTCAGAAATTTGATCAGAAACCAGAAAGGAAGTATGAATGTAAAACCCGTTGGTAATCTTAATGGGCACCCGCACCTCACCCAGGACATTTATATCGGACCCATTAGCAGCCATCAAGAAGCGATTGCAAGAGCGAAGTTCTAACCCGTCGACAGTAGATGAAGGAACCAGGCTGACTTCCGATCCAGTGTCGATCAGGCATAGCTGCGATCGTCCGTTGATTTCTCCGCGGATGTAGACTGCGTTGTTCGTAGCACGGTCCGGCATTCTTGGGCGCGTCGTATGGTTCATGACC
>JACEVL010000042.1:430000-445000 GCA_020284085.1 Aporrectodea caliginosa
TAACCTAATCGGAGCAGACATCGATCCCCGCCATGCATGTCGTCAGTGATGCCAAACCGTCCGTCGCTATAATTAACCATTGTCATGCTGTTTGACTGATGATCCAATGTCTTTACCTCAATGGACTCAAGACTTCCTTTGTATAAGTCACCACGCAAGCAAACGAAATGTAAGAATAACCTATTTAATTATTTAAAATTAGTGGCCTAATATATTATTAATTTTAAAGCTTTTTTATTAAACATCCAGAGCCTCTTTGCCTCAATGCGCGGGCGACCATGGACTACGGATGGATCATGGACCTCAAACGATTTCTGACATGCAGACCTTCTTAGAAGACGTTATAATTATTATGTGGATGAAAGGTTGACAGACAGACAGACAGACAGACAGACAGACAGACAGACAGACAGACAGACGACAGAAAGATAGAGGCAGAGATCGATACATCTACTAGCGCCGGTGAATTAAGCTGGTCTCCCTGACGCGGCTTTTGTGTGGCGCCGAGAAATTTCGAAGATTTACATATACTTACTTGCTTGCTTACTTACCCTACTTGCGTATGCACGCACGTAAGTCATAGTATGCATAACATCGAGTGATTCCTTGTGAATTTATAATTGCGCGCTATAAGATTAGAGCAGGTATACACATAGCGGCTAGTTATATGTGCCTATAGGCCTAGTGCTGTGGCGCGATTTGAGATTGATGGAGCCTAATACTTCTCTTTTTCACGTAGGCCTAGCCGCCTAGGTGTCTAGAGATAGAATTCTTGTGCTTCCGGTAAAATTGACAATCGTTGCCAAGCCATGTAAATCAGTGAAATTGTAATTAAAGGTTGGGTTGGTGCTATCATGGAGTGGCTTTTCTCTTACAATATTTTATTTTGTAATTGTAGGCCTAAAATTGTAGGCCTACGTGTTCATTTTATAAAGAGACTCTTCAAGAAAGCTCACTAGAGGTATCATCAGCTCCCGACCTGACTATAGCAGCATTTAAACGTTTATCATCTTCACACAGTCATCCACATGATGATGATGATGATGATGATGATGATGATGATGATAATGATGATGATGATGATGATGATGATGATGACCGATGACGATGATGATGATGACGATGACTTTGATGATGACGATGATGATGATGATGATGACGATGACGATGATTGATGATGATGACGATGATGATGATGATGATGATGATAATGATGATGATGACGATGACGATGATGATGGTGCTGATGATGAGGATGATGAGCATGATGATGATGATGATTGATGATGATGATCACGACGATGATGATGATGATGATGACGATTGACGATGATGATGATGATGATGATGATGATGATGATGATGATGATGATGATGATGATGATGATGATGATTTCAAGAGTATTGGTATTGCAATATAAAGCGTCCATCACCATAACATTTAATTCAGATTTCACAAAAATTGAATTTCACACATAACTCGCCGCAGTGACCGATCTTCTGGATATTGACCTGATTATGGCTTGGTGTTGGTGCGCAATCGGTTGATCTCATGTGCATTGGATATCGGCGTCATGTAAGTCACTATAATTACAATTAAATCCTTACAAAATGTACCATTACTTCACAGAAGCTTCGGACTTGCGAGATATGAATGTTATTGTTCTGAGAGTAGTCGCTAGATGCCAGCACAATGTAAGTAATGCAGCGATGTCTGAGACTAACTCTAGGGTTGATTTTGTATTCTTCTGAATTTTAGACGCTAAAGAGCTACGAAATTCAACTACTCAAAAAGACGACGAACGGGCGCCAAGAACAAGTGACTTGTGTCAGGGCGAACAAAGCGTCTTAGTATTAGTAACAACAGAATGATGACTCGCAGTCTTAAAACAATCATAGCAAACAGCCTTCCTGTTTGTCTGCCAATCTATCTGCCTGTCTGTCTATCTTTCTGACTGTCTGTCTGTATGCCTATTTGTTGTTTGTCTGTCTGTCTGTCTTTCTGATTGTTTGTTTATCTATCTGTTTGTCTGTCAATCTATCTGCCTGTCTGTCTGTCTTTCTGACTGTCTATCTTTCTGACTGTCTGCCTGTCTAAGATTTCACATGTATGTTTCTGTGCTTGTCTGTCTCACTATCTGCCTGCTTGTCTGCGTGTCTATGTCTCTGCGTATGTCTGTGTACGTGTCTGCTTGTCTACTTGTATCTTGTCGTCATTCAACGCACACCAGTCACAATGTCGACGCCCAACTTCGCGCGCGCTTGTCCTCACGTGCTTGGAATCCTGATCGGCCAAAGCGGGACTTTGACGGACAGGTGCTCCTGCTGACGCACGTCCAGAAAACGCCAAGGAAACAAAAGAGCGACGCTGCGTCTGGTTAGATTCCAGGTCGATCCCCAGATGGCGTGCCTCATTTCGATGCATGGCAGCTTTAGGTAAAGCTTAGTTTTAATCAGGTTGGTCAATAGTGTAGTGGGTAGAGTGCTGGACACTGTCAATCTGTCTGGGGTTCAAATCCTCGCCAGGGGAGAAATCTGGTTTTGTTCCACCTGCGCCCCATTGCCAACTCAGCTAACCGTGTACTGTCTGTGGTTAGATGAGACGGCGACGGAGAGGACTGGTCACCCGCCCTCATTATGCCGAGGCTAAGAAACTGAAGTCGCTAACACGTCATATTCATGGATGTATGAAGGCTAGCTTAAGGGAACTGCTCTTCTGCTTAGTTACGATGACCGAAAACTTCTAAAGCGCTACTTGGCAGTTAAGCGTAGAGCACCAGCTTAATCAATCAATCAATCAATCAATCAATCAATCAATCAATCAATCAAATCAATCAATCAATCAATCAAGCAAGCAAGCAAGCAATCAATCAATCAAATCAATCAAATATTCGTTTATTCAAAAAGCTAGCTGACAAAAGACGCAACTAGTTACACGAGCGCTACGTCAAGTCAGATGGGTTGTAAAAAGATCATAATTATGACGATAATCATCAGGCTGTGTTGCCAGGAGACCTGAGAGTGAAGAGCACAGAGGGGTGAAACGGTGGGTGGGTTCGTTTAGTTTGAGAGAAATGGGGTGGCGGCTGATTGGGTGGATTAGGGTATAGGATTTCCTGAAAAGGGAGTTTTAATTTTTGAGTGGGATGCTGGAGGATTGGTATAGGATAGAGACAGACGATCGATGGTGTGTAACATCGCAGAGTCTTGCATAGAGATGAATTTGTGGTGACTAGTTGTAGGAAGTTATACGGTACTCCTGGATTCACATACGTTTAGGATGGTTGCTACATTCATTCATTTAAGATATTTATATAGCGCCCCTTCAAGATAATCTACTCAGGAACGCTCCCGACCCAACCTCTGTTAAAGAGAACAGTCTTGAGGTTAGAGAAGAACGTGGCCGCAAGGGTTCTAGGCATTAGGGGTAGAGTCCCAGGGAGCCCATTCCAGATTGCAGGGCCTGCAGCAGAAAAGGCTCTGCATAATAGATTTCCGCGACCGGGAGGCAAGAAGCTCAGCCTGCTTAGAGGAGCGAAGAAGACCACGGCGCTGGACGCTCAGGGTGGAGCAGCAGAGCTCCTGTAAGTAAACAGGAACCACATCCGCGAGGCAACGCCAAACCAAGGCAGAGATCCGGTAAGTGATCCGCTGCGGGAGAGGGAGCCAATGCAATACATCCCGCTTGTAATCAGTAATATGGCTGGCAGCAAGTGCCTGTGGAGTTCGTACATGAATAAACTTATCTGAAGACTGGTTATGTCAGTAATGTCACGTAATTGCAATATAGCACGCTTCTTAAATATAGGTGATGTTTTAGATAACCATGGATTATTGAATATGACCATAATTGCACGTTTCTGAAGAATCACCAGAATGTTCAGACGTGTCGGATAATTAGATCCCCATGAAATACTGCAATATGACAGTATGGGAAATTAAGGAGGAATATAAATTTATCACTAGGCACCTTGGCAAGCAGTGTCTAACCCTAGATAAGATCCTGATGTTTTTGGCAATCTTGGTGGATGTATATTTAATATGGTCCATCCATGTCATATGACGGTCCAGGAATACACCCAAATATTTACAAGAGTGGACTTCGGTTACGGGCTTATCATCAATAGCAATCACAATATCTCCTAATTGTAATGATTTGCGGTGAGAATGGAAAATAATTAAATTAGTCTTATCAGTGTTAAGAGATAGTTTATAAGCATTGAACCAGTGACATAGCCTAATTATGGGTTGTAGCTAGTGTCGGATCCAGAGGGGGCGATCCCTAAGAGTCTAATAATTGCTATTTTTGTTTTTTTAATTAATTTTATATATATACGCTGCACACACACAACACCTATATTATTACTCTTTGCATACCCTAAAATATCTTTTTCCTCTGATATAAACAATGTCAATAAATCAATCAATCAATTTGATTGGTTGTCGGAGAGCTGACAGGTCGCAACTTGTAACAAGTAAAATGTAGGAAAAATTGTCTCAGTTCTGACAGTTAGTTATTAAATGGGTTGAGATAGCAAATATTATCTCAGCTCTAACAGTTAGTTACTAAAGGAGAATTAGGCTAGACTAGTGGCAATGTAAGTTAGAGCAACGAATGAGGTAAAAAGTGAGGCGTAGACTGGAGATAATGTAGGCCTATTTAGTAGATGTTTTTAAATAGTACACGAGAGATGAAATTGCGATCGCCCTTGGTTGGGAGGAGGAAGGTACCGTAGAATAGGTTACTTTTGTCCACTGGATGACTTTGGCCCAAATTGAAAAATTAGTTTTTCACCGTCTGGCCTTCCGTAACTAAAACGTGGTTTCGACAGCGACGACGTCTATTTTATTATTCCCATGTAAATTCAACTCAATTTTAGCATATTTTATTATGCATCTGTAGGCCTATAATAGAAAACTCCATTTTAGCCTACTTTATTCAAACGATATGAAACCTAAGAAACAATAATTTGGATTGGTGAAAATAATTATTTACGTTAGTAGAAGTTATATTAATTAAAAATTATTCTTTGCGTAGGCCTAAATAGAAGTTGGATTAATTATCGTCCCTTCAAGAAAACTAGGCCTACTCAGAGGCGCTCCGAACTCCAGCACGGCCAAAAAGGACAGTCTTAAGATGGAAAAAGAACACAGGAGAGAAGGTCCTAGGAAAGAGGCGAAGCTCCAGAGGGAGGCCAATCCAGGTCGAAGAACCAACCACCGAGAAAGCGCGGTTATGCACTAGTGGAGGCACGAGAAAAAGCGATAAGTAGGAGACCCTGTTCAGATAAGCGGAGGGATCGAGAGCCCCTATAGCACTACGGACAGGGCGACAAAGCTCGCGAAGATATTCAGCAGCGAGGCCCAATGGGCAGCGACAGACTAGGGCAGCTATCCTAAATGCAATCTGCTGCTCAGAGGGGAGCCAGTGGAAAACGTCGTGAATGTATAAAGATAGGTGGCCAAATTTGGTATACGGCTGATACGGCGGGCAGCAGAACGCAAGATCCGATACAAGCACGGTTGAAGCACCCCAGTCGACCAGTCGGGAGGCCAGCGTAGAGCGAGCAACAATAATCAAGTCTAGTTGTGACGAAGGCATGGATAAGAGTGGAGGTAGCAGAAGCAGTGAGTGAGCGGGTGACAGCGCGGAGCTGGCGCAATTGGAACCTCGGTCCAAGGTGACGCCTAGGTCACGCACAGCAGTAATTAACAGTTATTATAATAATTATATAAAATGGAGTGTTACCGTTTTATGAATAACAATCGGTAGGTCTAAACATGTAGCCATTATTTTACCAAACTTTGGTTTTTTTCATTGTAAAATTTGTTAAATTTCTTCCGAAATGTTTGTAAGCCTAAAAGAATTCTTCTAACGATACCGGTCAGCACTGCATCAGCTGAGAGGAGCTTCTCTACATTAGATCTCTAAAAACATGGTTGATAGACCAAATGGGTCAGGAAAGGTTGACCGGCTTAGCCCTCCTGAACGCGCCTCGAGAAATTGAAGTAGATGATGACAAAGTGATTGATGGATTTGCGAAGATTGGAAACAGAAGATTGGAATTTGTGTTGTCACATGTTATAATTATAGTTGAGAAACTATTTATTTGATAAGTCATTTTTAATTATAATTCCTTTGATCTTAGAAACAATTTTATATTAAACGGTTAATAAAAATGAACCATTAATTCTTCAAACAATTGTCGTAAAGATTCATAATACTTGATAGGCTCTACATTTACTTTTTCAGGCTATTATTTGCAAAAATCTTGGTATAAAATTGTTTAAATTTATTTTGCGTTTGATATTATATTATAATTATACTAAGTCGCTCATGGAAGCCCACAGAAATCGACCCCCGTACAGAAGGAGTCTAGATCCGCCCCTGATTGTAGCTCTAGATTGGCCCTAGTAACCATGCAGTGACTCCATTGTTCTACACATTCGTATCATCCGCAAATAAAACGAAATGTACATGTAGTAATTTTGAGCAGTTTGATAAATCATTAACATAAATAAAAAACGTAAAGGGCCTGGCATAGATCCCTGAGGGACCCCACAATTAATTACTTTTGTTTTACACACGCAGCCCTTGTAAAGAGCACATTGCGACCTGTCAGCAAGGTAATCAGTGAACCATTCTAAAATTATACCATAATGTTCTACTTTTTTTAGTAAGATACGGTGATCAACTGTATCGAAGGCTTTTGACAGGTCTAGAAAAATACCCAGTACAAGTTCACTATTATCTATAGAGTCAATGATCCTGCTTTGCATATCTAGTAAGGCCAAAGATGTAGAGTGGTCCTTACGAAAGCCAAATTGATTTGGAGATAAGATATTCATTTTGTTAAGATAGTCAATTAGTTTAGTATGCATAAGTTTTTCAAAGAATTTATAAAAGTAAGGAAGAATTGAGATGAGTCTATAATTACAGAACTTGGTATTTTCTCCAGATTTGTATAATGGATTGATTTATTCTATCTTAATGTCCATTGGTACCTTTCCAGTTTCAAAAGAAGAGCTAATAATAGTAGTCAATGGATGTACAATGACGTGGATAGTAGCCTTGGCCTCTGTTGGATTAATTCCATCTGCCCCACAGCTAGTAGAGACCTTGAGTTGATCAGCCATGTCCAATATATCTTTTTCTACAATACTTAATAACCCCATTGTACTACTTGGAGACTCCGGTAAATACTTTTCGAATGTTATATCAGATCTTGAATCTTCGAGGCCAAAGTAGTTCTTTTATTTACGAAATAGTCATTGAATTTATTCGCAATCTCAGTCTTATCATATGTGCTGGAATTACTCAAAGAGAAAACGTCTGACATACGGGGACTTTTACCATAGCTTAACAATGCCTTCAGTTCCTTCCATGTAGGCCTATTTTTCAAATCTCCTTCGCTTTTTGCAAACCTGTTAGCATAATATGATCTTTCAGCAGCTTTTTTAATTTTCTTAAAAGTATTACGGAATTTCGTAAACTTTTTTATTATTCTCGGTGGGACTGTTTAAATATTATGATAATTTATTGTCTCTACTTTTTTTTACTAGATTTTGTTAGTAATCCATATGTCATCCAAGGTTGTTTTAAGATACATTTGTTCATATATAGCATCTAACGCTGTTTTGAGGGGAAATGCAATATCATACAGTTCTTTGCATGAATTCTTATTCATAGATCCTTTCTTGCATAGATCCTTTTTTCACAGAGTAAGCTGATTTCTGTCCAGTCTACTTCGTATAATATATTTTTATGCTTTTGAAATGTAGTAATAGTAGCATCATTAGTCATTCTCTTAGGCGTTAGTTCCTGTTCCGGAGACTGACAGACCAGCATGCAACAGTCTTAAAGTATTTGTCAGCACTGCATGCAATCGTAATCGTAATCGTAAGCTGCTCCAAACTTCTAAAGCGCCATTCGAATGCCAAGTGCATGGCCCAAGCTTATTCAGGAGCGCTGGCTGCATGTATTAAAACGGCTGACATTGAAAAATCAATTACATAACATTTCAAACAAAATGATCTGAATACACGTGCTACTGTCGTAGTGTTAGGCCTACTAACTCCGTAAATCGACAAAAGTGTCTCGTCTCATCAGAGATTGTCATTACTTGACCGCACGAGGCACCACCCAATGATCGTCCAAAACCAAACCATAATTATCAGGTCACGTATTGCTACCAACTGCAAAAAAATAATTTGAACAATTGAATTGGTACCTGAAAGCCGCTCATGCTGAAGAGTAATTAGCCACAAATTTATTTAACTACTAATCGAGATAATTGTAGTTTAAGTACATAGTTGGGCCTAAAACTATTTTTGAAAGAGTAGTTTACTGCTGTCTGACTAAATTAAGTGGTAGCTACAGTGGTTTACTTTCGCCCATCACGGCTCGACCTAATTTAAGGAAAAAAGGTTAGCGGGTACTCGCACGTGCGGCTCTGCTAATCTGTTTCTCAAACAAATAACAGTAATTCATTGATTGAAATGACAAAGTCCAGTTTGTGGGGTGGGAACGATCATACATCAAAAACAAAACCCTTAAGACAAAATGTGACCTCTTTATACATGACATTGCAACGGAAGTTCAACCGCAAAAGTTGATAAACCAAGCTGTCCACAGACACAATGTAGGCTACCACTTGTGATCCCACGCTCCTTGAAGTTAGGCCTTTTTGTTTGATTCGTTTGCGGACGTGCCTGAGAATCAGCCTTTAATATCTTTTTAAGAATGCATAATCTTCAAATGAAGATCGCGAAAGTTCTGCTGACGAAGAAACGCCCACTGAGGTAAGAAACTGTAGGGTCTATACGTCAAAGACGTCACACGTGTGCGTTTCGTGACCTTTAGGGCCTAGATATAGAACTGGTTACAATAAAATAATAATAGCGTTCATACGACGTAACCACCAATGACCTGTGACAATTGCATTATTGTGTGAAGCCACGATGACTAAAGCGATTGGTGTAAAGATGAAGGTATGTCGGCCTCCCAGCTCGTCGGTTGGGGTGCCTGGACAGGGTCCTGCGTTCCGCCGCACACCTTTGCTGACGCATTCCCAGATTTGGCGACGTCTCCGACTATATGCTGCCATATACTGGACGGCTCCACTGGCTCCCCCTCCAGCAGCGGATCTCATATCGGATCATCGATGTGGTCTGGAGGTCCTTGCTGGGCCTAGCCCCAGCCTATCTTGGCGACCTCTGCTGCCCTACCTTGAGTGCTCCGGGTCGCCGCTCTCTCCGCTCTACTGAGTGGGGCGAGCTCATCGTCCCTTTTGTCCGCACAGCAACTAAGTTGAATCGCGCCATCTCTTGGTTGGCCCCTCGCTCTAGAACGGGCTCCCTTTGGCGCTGCGCTTGTTCCCCAGGGTCCACTCTGACTCTTTCTGCTCACCTAAAATCTGTCCTTTTCAGCCGTTTGGGGTCGGGAGCGCTCCTATGTAAGCCTTGAAGGGGCGCTAAATCAGGGATGGGCAGTAATTGAAATTACTTGAAATCGCGTAATTTGCAATTTGTAATTGAATTGCATTTTCCCATGTATTTTGTAATTTGAAATTATATTTCATGTCCCAAAGTAATTTGTAATGCAATTACATTTTTTCGAGTAATTTTCCTATCCCTGGGCTATATAAATCTTCGTAATGAATGAATGAAAACATTGATTTTGATTGCATGCAAAGAAGTCTCTGGACTTTTATCTAGCGCATTTATGAACCCCTCAAAAGTGTCTTACCGGATTTGAAGATCCTCTGGGATCAAACATATACTCCTATCAAGACAGCCTCAGAAAAATAACAACAGGATCCATTTTAGGGCCTAAACTCCCAACTTGCGTCCCTATTCATCTATCGACTTCAGTATCCATGTGACTCCTGCGTCGTATGTAGCCTATACGGAGCGCAAGCCCCCTCTGTTGCGTATTGTTTTTCTCAAAAACAATGACAATTATTAATATACACTGAATCATTTTCAGAAGATACTTTTAAAAATTTTCATAATATTTAAGACCCTCCAAAAATGTCATCACGCAATTTTGGCCGATTTTTCCCCTCCCCCTCGTCACACTTCGTCACAAAAAGTAACACCCCTCTGAAAATGACGTCACAAAGCTCTGATCCCCCTAAAACCAAATTTCCATGGTGAAGCAAAATGCTCCTTCATGGAACAAATAGGAAAGCATGAATATTTTAAAATCTAACGGTGAGCCAAATATTGAAATAATTAGAAAATTATTAATAATGGTGCCCGTATACATTAAAATAATTAAAAAATAATGATTCATCCTCAAAATTAGTGCTGTTATTATTAAAATTAAATTGTTGTTAATTGTTAAATTTAAAAACAGACACCTGGTGTGACGTCACACTCTCAGACCCCCCCCACCCCCATGTACACATCGTCACAAATTTCCGACCCCCTCCCCTAGGTGCGTGACGTATGGAGCCCCTTAGTTATTCCTTGCAGGCCTACATATAGGTCCTAATGGACCCATATTCCCATACTGAACCCTTATAAGTTCCATCTAATGCCCATGAAAATCCGGGCAGGGCTAATTAACGTGTTTCTTATTTTCAAAGTTATTTCATAGCATTTTACTTTATAGGCTATTTTAAACTTCTATTATATTAATATTGTTTCGCTGTTCGACATAAGCTTACTGTTGGATCTGTTCGCGGAGTTACAAATTATGTAGGCCTATTAGTGTTCATGTTGTGTTTCCACGATATTCTAAATGGTATTTTGCATGCAAATGACCTCATCTCGTCCAATTTCTATTAAATCATCATTTAGCGCATTGATTTCAAATCAATTTCAAATCAATTTATTGTCCCCAAGATAACTTATAGGCCTACATGTTGTACAGTTAATCAAGTGTGAGATTCTAAAGTTCGGATAATGCTACATGAGTGAGCGAGTTTCCGAGAAAGTAAACAATCACATCGCTCAAATCGCTACTGTTCCGCCCCTTAACACTTTCCCGGCCTCCCTTCTCCCGTCACATCATCACTAAAATTTGCAAATCGTTCCATAGCCATAACTGTCATCTTAGTTATTAACAATGAATGGCTGTGATTTTTTCACAATTCATTTTATCCAAACTAGCAACAATAACCTAAAAATTTAAAATATATAAAAACATTAAACTCTTTAGCATCTTTGTATTGAAATAGACGTTCAGATAAAGCTGAAAACGGGATCCCAGAACGCTATCAACAGGCCCATATCTTGTCAAATGCTTCAAAAAGCGCTGGCGGCTGTTGGGATCCGCCCCAGATCCCCAAATCGCGGGAGCGAGTGCCGATGGTGACGCAATCGGCTGCCCTCGGCACCCTCGTTAGTCACCGTGCCAACAATTTAAAACTTTGCTCCCCTACAAAAATTCCTGTGGACGCCCATGGGCCCATACACCGTGATACACGAAGTTAAAAAAATTGGTTGCGGGTTAAGGGGTCGACCATTAATTATGTCAACAAATTGGGGAGGGGTTTCGGAAAGTTTGACAATTCTTGACAAGAGGGAGGGGCGTTCAATTCAAATTGACGTAAACAATGCAGCAAATTAACAATGCAACAAATGAAACGTTATTTTTGCAATAAATAAAAATCCAAATCATTCATTTCAAATTAATTAATCCTTGATCGGTTGCGTCTTTCACCCTATGTTTTTCTTTGGGAGGGAGATTATTTGTGACATAATTCTAATTCTGGGGGGTCCTTCAATGATTGACAGTTGTTGACTGACAAGGGGTGAGGGGTCAAAAACTGCCTAAAATTTGTTGGTTTAATTAATGGATGACCTCATAAAAACATTTTGAATTAAGGTTAAGGATTGTTTTTCACTTTTCAGACCCTATTAGAAGACAATCCATGTTTGACAGTTTTATGGCACTCCGATGATCTTTTCTGTATTTTTTATGCTGAATGAACAGTAGGCTGAGTGTTCGAAAATGATGTGTATATAACATATATTGTAAAAAAGACTATGCGCTTCATCCCCGTTTCGATTGAATAGCATACGATTATGAAGTTAGTCGAGTCTGTTTTTCATAGCTAAACAGAAACACACCATAGGTAACCACAAGCGGTTGCGTACCTCCCCACCGACCCCGTTGTGGTCCTCTCAAACGCAACCACTTCAGAATGAAACGTGACCACAATTATGCGATTAGCAATTTATAAGGCTTGCCTCCTCACTGCAGTGACTTCATTTGCTGAGTCTGATATCGCAGGAGTAACGACGGACTACAAGATCCAACGTTGCAGGTTCAAATCCGAATAGATAATCGCGGTGCTGACTACTTCACACACAAACCCACGCACGGAGCATGGATGTCTACAAACAATTAAGTAAGATCATTGAAATAGTAATTGTAATTCTGTAATTGTAATTGGCTATTTATATAGCACCACTCAAAGAGCAAAGTAAAGTAACCAGAGCGCACTCTGCGTAAAGCCTATCTGATAGCATAGGTGTCGCTACATAATACATTGAGGCACGAGGAGGCAGTTGCTTGTTCTTGGTTGCTGTTTAACGACACTGTGTCATAACGAAGATGATTAGCGTCGCCCTCCTCCTTTCTCCAGGCTTGGGACTGGCACTACCACAGGTAGGGTAGTGGCGGAGTTGGACTGGCAGCTCTTTTTTATAGGCCCTACTGGAGCCTCGATTCACTAATAACCCCAGTGACCTGGATTTTGCCAATGGTCTGTGAAGTTGCCTCCTCTTGAATTTAAGTCTCGCTACGTGCCTGTCTGATAGGCCTATTAAATGTCATTAAGATCTGAATAATTCATTTAATTGAAGACTAGACGTAGTTCTGTCAAAAAGAATTAGCGCCATAGGCGCAACCACCCTATGGGACCCGTGGGACGCGTCCCCCAACTTTCGAACAGGTTGGGACGGCCATGGACGCGTCCCCCCCAACTTTCGAATAGGTTGGGACGGTCCCCTCAACTTTTGAAAATTGTGAGGCAAACAAGAGCCAAAATGCACACCATTTGGTATCAAATGCTCAAAATTGCAGTAGGGGCTCCGCCCCAGACCCCGATGGGGTAACTTACGACGCTTCCCATACCGCCTATAGTCGTTAGGAACTTCTTACCTTCTGCAATCTTTCCCCTGTGTACCATTAATGCCAGTATACTACAAGGCTCTGGCCTTTGACCTACTGATATTGTCAAAGCCATTTCTAAATACAGTAGAAACCGTCTCCCTAAATATGCCGACGATAGCTACTTGCAAGCTGGTCCCTGCTTCTTGCATTGACAGCACTCTTTCTGAACTTGACCATATCTCTAAGTGGGCAATGGGCATCCATTAGCAATCTTAAAATTAAACCATGATATATGACCAGAGAAATGGTTGTCAAACGACCGAGGTCCAAACCTATTGCCCTCCCTCCTCTCATCCCTGGCATCGAGCGGGTCCAGGAGATGGTTATTTTGGGTGTCACTATCTCTGATCAGATTGGCTTTGGGGCACACATGGACAAAATATGCTGCAAACCCCGAAAATCTATGTTCGCGCTACGTGTTTTGGTCGCCCACGGTTACCACTGTGAACGTCTCTTTGACATTGTTAGAGCTACTATCCTCGCACGGCTACTTCATGCCTCCTCTGTTTGGTGGGGATTTGACACTGTAGGGGAACATAAACGCCTTAACGGTATTCTGAGAAAAATGACCCGTCCAGGCTTCCTCCCTGCCGATCGATTTTCCTAGTTTTGACAAACACTATTCTAGAGCTTATTCTACTCTTTTCCGTTCAATTCTCTTAAACCCTTGTCACTTCCAGTTTATTCATATAATAAAGTCATATTTTTCACAGATCTGGATGGATTAGGTACTTTTATATCGAAATCATCGGTGAAAAATTTGAGGTAAATAAAAGCCCAAAATGTACTCCATTTGGCATCAAATGCTCAAAATTGATGTTCGGCTAAGTTGGGGCTCCGCCCCAGATCCCGATGGGGAGCTTACGACGCTAGCCCCATACCCCTAGTCGTTTAGGGCTTCTTGCCTTCGGCAATCGCAGCTTCGCGCCTTCGGCGCTCGCAAACCCCCCACTCACATTCTAGTAGGTCCCCCCCAACTTCTGGACCGTGGTTGCGCCCCTGATTAGCGCTAGTGTCATCCAGTTATAACATAATGTAAGCCTACTTCTAGCCTATACAGTCTGATGTTTTGCTAAGTTGCGAAATATCGAAAAGTGAATTGGTTGAAGATTGAAAGCTTAGCCCTACTTCTCACAGTCTGTTTATGGCTCAAAATGGTTTCTCTGAAACGGGGAAACTATAGTAAGGGGTCTTATCAAATTTCAGTCGTATTTTTATTATTCCATCTGTATTGTACTGCATAAGACAGGAATATCTCGATAACCAGTCTTCTGATTCTGTTATAGTTTCAGTACTTAGAAGCAAAGAGTAACTTCGAGAAACCAAACCGTTGTGTTTCGCATCAGTAGGTCTAAAATAGCTTTACAACTTAACAAAAAAGATTTAAACCAAAATTCCAACAATTCTGCCGTAATTAATTTAATAGAACAGCCGACTGGATAGGACACTTGACCTGTAACGTGGAGAGTAAGGGTTCGAGCCTATACACTCAGAATGTCACGAGAAAGGACCTTGAGCAAGTCCTTCATGAATGATTGCGCAGATACCTAAAACGCTCTATGTTAAATATCCTGATACATAATAATAATAATAATATCTTTTCTTTAATAAGTGCCTGACAAACGCACTGCGCTGTACATTTACATGCTATGGAATTTAAATCTTAACTACTAACAGAACAGACAGCCTGCAATACAACGGCGCTAATTGCAGCCTACAAAGCATATCCGCCCAACGGGGCTCGAACTCGGTACCTCTCGGTCTCTGTGCCAGATGTTATCCAATGCGCTATCGGGCCCCCCATGCATGTATTTGCATACGTATACACAATGCTGTACCTACATACATACATATATACAAGCATGCACACA